>LQNK01000939.1:56759-91966 GCA_001586405.1 Phoebis sennae
AGCATGATCAACCTTAACTCGTTGTTTCCTACAAGATAAGTACGAAACAAACCAATCCAATGACAGACCCCTGACACCGAGTTTCTCTAGTTTCATCAATAATATGGGCCGGGAAACAGTGTCGAACGCTTTCGCCAGATCAAGAAAGGCGCCAGCACATCTGTAACCTTTGTCCAATTTTTCTGTAACAAAATCGACCAAAGAAGTGATGGCGTCTTCCGTTGATCTGGCAGAGCGAAAGCCATATTGGTTGGGTGATAACAGGTTTTCTTTTTCCAAGAATGATTTGAGTCGAGTATTAATGATTTTTTCAAGTATCTTTGATATGGAACTGAGAAGTGAAATTGGCCTGTAATTGGATGGATTGTATGGAGTGCCGCCTTTAAAGATCGGACATATATTAGCAGATTTAAACTTATCCGGAAAAATCCCTGTGGACATACTTAAATTACAGATGAACGCTATTGGTGCAGAAATTAGATGTTTGGCCTTTTTTAGCAATGTATTATTAATGCCATCAATACCGGGTGCTGATGTTGTTTTTAAAGCGCTTATGATTTTCATTATCTCTGCCGGATCAGTAGGAAATAATGCAAATGATTTTGTGGGCGTTTTAGTGAAATATGATGCACATTCTGAAGTTAGTTCCCCTTCGGTTTTTTTTAAGTTCTGTATTATCTTATTTGCCAATGAAGACCCAATTTCTGAAAAGTATTTATTGACAGTGTTTAGAGAGCTGCGAGGATTTATGGGATCAATTTTTAGGAGATCAGTTTGCCCCGTTTTGACTGTGTTAATATGACATATATCTTTTACCGTGTCCCATAATTTCTTACTGTCTCCTTTGCAATTTTGGAGTGCTTCCGTATCATATTGATTCTTTAAATTTTGCAGAAGATTATTGCAGGTGTTTCTGTATTTCTTATACTCGCTATGAAAGTCATCAGGAATATTTTGTTTCCTACATAGGGTATGCAGTAGGTCGCGTTTTCGTATGCACTTGAGCAAGTTTGGAGTGATCCACGGTTTGATTAGTATATTGTCTTCCCCTTTACACAACACAGTTTTCGAATGTTTGGATAGTTGATTTGCAAGAATTTTAATAAAAGTATTTGTGGCTTCCTCGACATCATTGTTATTGTAAAATTCGGTCCAATCAGTTTTTTCTAAATTTTTAATTAACCCCTCATAGACAATTTTAATAAGTTCCCTACATTTAATTTGTCTGTTTAATGGTTTACAATCAATACTTACGAGAGCCGTATCATGGTCTGTTATATCAGAATGGCATATGATTGCTTGCGTTGTAGCATTGCTTTTGACTAAGCAATGATCTATACAACTGTTGCATCTTGTTGGTATAGTGTATGCCGGTATATAACCATGTTGAGCCGTAAGATAAAAGTATTGCTCCGAATACGTAGAAATACCACTTTCCGATATGTCGATATTCATATCGCCTGTTATTATACTCGAATCAGAACTGCACCGTTGTATAATAGTTTCTAGTGAAGCAAAAAAGTTTTGGAAGTCATTATTGGTGTTGAAAGAAGGGGAACGATATAAAGCTATAAGTGATAGTGAATTTCCAATTTCTAGCAACACACAAGTTCCATTCTGAAAGGCTGGTTCATCGACTTGAACATCACATAAAGATTCTTTATAGAATATAACTATGCCATCGCTTTTATTATGCAATTTACGAGTAAAGTAACAATGATAACCTCGTTTTTTAATACCCGTAAAGGAACTGTCAAGCCAACACTCGGTAAGTATTAAAATATCGGGTTCAAATGTAAGGCGTTCTATAAACAATTCAAACATATCAAAATTTTTACGTATACTTCTTATGTTCTGAGTTACTATAGTTATTTTATTATTGACATTTCCAAAGTGAATAGTACACGACTCAGGGTCCCAAGTTTCTTGACAGGGAATAAGTATAGTGTTGTCAATATTATTTATTAAGGTATTTTTATCCATTAAGAGTGTTGATAAAATAGCGAGAGCAAGAGAATGTGTCCTTTTCAGTTATTAAATAATGAGCGAAGATACTAAATGAATTTTTGTGTACGCGAGCAATGGCTATAAATATGTTATAAATTTGTCTTAATAATATTTTTGTGTAGTTTTTAATTTTATGCAATGTAGAGATAAATGCGGTTTGTATCCTATGAATATGTTTTAATTGTTCATAAGTAATAAAGTAGTATAGAAATGTCTCGGTATGGTTATTATGGAATCCAGTTATAATATTCATCACTAAATCAATTATAAAGTAAATATGTGAGTTACAAATTAAAAATAATCGACAGTACAATATCAATTTACAATATATAAAAACTGTAGTGTTAAAAATATTGAACAAATTATAATCTAGTCAAGATTTTAAACTGTTTAGATGTGCTTCATCTCTTACGTGAATATGTGGGGTACCTTCTTTTTTTCTCAAAAACACTCGACCATTACCCGTCCAACAATACTTATAGCCTTCTACCTTTGAATAGTCCCTCGCAAGATAGAATAACCTTTTGGTTTTTGACGTCAATTGCTCAGACACAAAAATAGGCGTTGTTTCAGTCAATCCTAAATGAGTTGCGTTTAATTGGATATTCATATTTCGGTAAAGTTTTTTCGCTGCTTCCAAGGCTTGACATTTCATAAGGGTTGAAGAAAATTCCACTATTATAGCTGAAGTGTTGGTATTTTTTGTATTAGGTCGGCCGTTACGGCGGTAGACGTCTCTGATATCCGATGTAGTGTAATTGAGCTTAAACGAGTTGAGAAGGTTATGGGCAAGTTTAAAGTGATCCTCTTTATTCTCAGTAGACCTCCGTGGCACATTTCTTATTTCTAAACAAGTTTTAACAGTATTCTGGTTTAGGTTCTCGAACTTCTCCCCAATTAAAAGTATCTCCTTAGTTAAGTCTCTCTTCTCCTTCTCCAAACATTCTATTTTGCTTTGCATGGAGTCCAATAATGATGAGGCGTATTCGATAGATTTTTCTATTTCTTTATTATGTTGCTGTATACTAGAACATTGATTTTTGATATCTTTTAATTCGGATAAAGTACTGAGAAGAGAAGAATATTTTTTCTCCTGCTCATTTTTGAATTCTGTGAATAGTTCTTTAAAATAGTTTTTCAGATCTTTTAATTCTTCTGTATGGTCATGTTTACGTTTACGCCTCTGACCTACGTTCTGGCTCTGATCATAGGAAGGTGTATTGGAGTCTGACTCCGAGTCCCGTTTTGATTTCGAAGAAGCAGAGGGGGGAGTTCTTTTTAGGGGCATGTTTTAAATATGTGGTTAGATGTGCGAACGTTAAATAAGAAATAGATAATACAAAAAAAAAAATAATAAAAAAAATAAATAATAACAACTTTGGGTTAAGTTGGGAATTGAACTTGGGTCGCCGGCACTTGCAGACAGATCTGTATACTGTTCGGCTAGCGGTGCGTTAATAAAGTTGGCAAAAGTAGAGGACAGTATCGTCTTTTGTTATCTCTTTTAACGCTGCTCTCCTGGTACATTGAAGCAGTAAATTGTGTCATGCGACGTTAGTTATTCCTTTCTCGCTCACCTCTCGAAGTGTTGATAGATCAGTACACGCGTCTTATGCTTGCCTGGTACGCAACGGTCGTAAATGAAATTTAATTTTGCGCGTAATTTCTTGAATTTGAATAATAAATAATTTTAACCACTGAACACGTCCGCTCTGTACAGAGATCCGGGGGGAAGGGGTACAATGCTTCTCGGTTTCGAAACAGATAAAATGTAACATAAAACGAATGCAAACTTTTATTATTATTGTTTATTAACGAGCAATTAATTTACTGATGTATAATTAATTTTACTAAAATGTCTCTGGAAACTTTAAAATTCAATTAATAAGGTCTCTTTGTAATGGGTTTTTAACGCGCCATAAAGTGTTTTTAAACAAAACAATGGGTTAATTGACTTATTGAATTTAACTGGTTATATATTTAAATTTAAATTTAACTGGTTGAAATTCGCATGAAACATATACGTACTCTTAACATCAATTAGACGCATTTAAAGCAATACAAATTTAAAAGAACGCCATCCAATATAAATAAAAGAAAATACTAAGTTTATGAGTACACACTTGTATCAATTAGCCACTTATTATTGTCTTTCTTTTCGCAAAGAGTTTTATAATCAATCTGTTCGTACTAACAATTGCAATTACTTGGGTCCTTTCTGGATTTTCTCACCATTAAACTCTATAGTTAATAATATCATATTGCCTTGAATAGATTCAAGAAAATACTCATGCTAAAAGGTGAACCCTTATAACAATTAGATAGATGATAAGCGTAGTATCTCTTTTACCGTAGAGAGGCCTTTCCATAAACAATGCGCTTGTAACAACAGGTTGAAATTACTTCGCATTTTTCTACGGTTTTCTTTTTATTGACCAAGCGAACCGAGATCTCAGAGTCGAGATGGTCGGTTGTATGTTTGTGTGTAAGTATGAAATACTTTGTCCGACGAGAACTTGAGTATCGTTTATCCGATCTTGTTTAAATTTCATAGGCGAATAATTTAGACAAAAGAAAATGTTTGCTTTCATATGGCATCAAAAAAATAATAATTTTAAACTTAAAATGGGTCGAAGACATACGCATCGTTAAACATGTAAACAAATCGTCAAAATATTTTTTTTTAATATTTTCTTCACATTCTTCTTGCTTTGTCAGTTACGTCTGGTCTCTTGGGGGGATATTTTTAGTGTAAGTTATAATAAATAACATAAATATCGTGTTTGTAAATTGCTTTTCAATGTTAAAAATAATAAATCTAAATTCTGTTCAATAGGATGAGATAGATAACTTTATAGGAATTTTTAATATCCATAAATTTAAAATGACTACAAATGTATCACTAATTTAAAGTAAATAAAATAACATTTATCGGAGCACAAAACTTTAAAACCTCTATAAAAACCAAAGATGTTTTAACATTGTTTCGCAATTGTATTATTTGTCTTAGAGATTTGAATCGCTTTGATGTGAAATTTTTGTGAAATATGTCAGTTTAAATAAGATTATCTATATTTGATCAGTACCAAACTCATACTTGTATCTTTTCTTACGTTTGATGTTACATTTTGCTTGTTGTGCCCCACTATTTATATAGAATGCCTTATATAGCGCGTTAGAAGACCCCCCCCGCGATACACTTAAAGGTGGTCCGGATCAAACCAAATCACGCTGACTTTAGTCTCAAGACAATGCAGTCTCCATTAGTTAGTGCCGAACTACTAACAATAGACCAAGGAACAAAGCGACATTTTCCTCTACAATAGCTTTTAATATTCAGGATATTGTATTTGACTGTACATTGTCTCCAAGCGCATAACTCAACAACGACTGGACCAGTTTGGACAATTCTTTTTTTTAAATGTTCGTTGAAGATCAAGCATGGTTTTTGCGGCGAGAAAAATTCGAATTGCCGGGTCCACGCGAGCCGCGGGTGGAAAGCTAGTAACGTATAGATATCAAGTGATATAATAATAATAGAGCTCGTGTACAGTAACCTTGAGTAAGCTAGGTATTCGAACAGCCATTTCCTATGTTTTAGAGAAATAAACTCAATTATATTTCTGCTTTTGTCCGTGGCTTCGTTTGCGTTAAGAAGTATGCAAAGCTTCAAGCCCGATCGATTTAAAATAGACAAAGTTTCATACAAACCTTCATCCCTTATTTTATCCCTTTGATACGTCATGACATCTACCTGCGTACCACATTTCTGCCAGTGATTTGGGCTGTGCGATGATAGATCACTATGTCAGTCAGTCAGTCAACTTTGAATTACATAATTTTAGATTTTGTCTAGCTTAATATAGTTAAGACTGTATTGCCACCTTAGTTTCAATCGACGAAGCTAAACTTCCCTAGATAACGAAAAAGGAGGCGAAAATTTCAAACTAAGAATCTTGATCAATTTATTATTACTTAACTTGGTGGCAACACTCGTTAAGATGGTTTATACTCACTTCTATAACTCGGCGTAGGTCGACAGTTTCGTACCATTTTAGATGTTACCTATCGTTAAATCAATATTTCTAGCTGTTGAAGGTTCTCCTTAAAACTTATTCTAGAAAAGAAGATTTAGAAAACACGTCACGTTAACAGTTATTGGGTTTTATTTCAAAAGGGTTTTAAGGTACAACTAACTATCGTTCTTAGAAACTCTTTTGTTGAGAATGCGTACGCAAACCCTTTTATAAGAATTTTTCAATGTCACTTCTCAATACAAAATATTATGCCCATTTAGAATTGGGCTTACAATTTTTTATTTATTTGAACGTCTTAGGAACTACAGGTCCTATTTGAAAATTATTGTTTTGTGTTGATATACCATTCATCAAGAAAGGCACTAACATTATGCTACGGGACTGACGCCTTGCGAAATAGCTAGTAATGAATAAATGATGTTAAAATGGTTGGTTCACCCATTAAACGTGCTGCTTGAATAAATTACCTAAATTATATATTACTTTACATCTATTCACGTCCTCGCAATACAATAGTAAAAATGGAAAGTAACTCGTACATTGTAAGCAATAGTTTAGCCATTTTATTAGTTCAATTCAATAGTCTATGATTTTCTTTTATTCGCGTCGACAAAAACTATAGTCGCTGTGTTGATGGTGAAATTGAATTTCTTGAATAGTCTCCGAGGTCGAAGTCGCAGGCGGCTATAATAAGGTTCTTGAGCTAAGTTTTATCAGATTGAAATTTAGATTCTATGAATTCATTGAATTTTAAAAGCTCACAATATTGAGCATTGTATTTTATGGTTGGGTACATAAGCTTTGTATATAAATAAACTAGTGTTATAGAGATAAAAGTAAAGTCCCTTGTCCCCTAATGTGGTAAATCGGTTTTATCGTATAATTTTTGACCGAACGAGGCGAGGTCTCAGTGTAAAGATGGCCGGGTGATTGTATGTATGTACGTTTGTATGTTTGTTTATCTGATCTAAATTAAATTTAATATTCAAATAGGTTAGATAAAAGAAAATGTTGAGTTGGAAGATGACGAGATCGGTAAGGGCGGAGTCGGAGGATATGGTTAATTCGATCTTAAGAAAAATTTTTATGCAAATGACTATACTTAAAATCGTCCAGTAGTTTTTGAGCCTATTCATTACAAACAAATAAACAAAATTTCCTTTTTATAACATTAGCGTAGATGACTGCGAGTAAGAATGATTTAAATACAATTATAGGGTTGCACTTACGTCCTTTACGCAGTTTATAATTAGTCAAAGCGTTCATCCTTTTATATTCCGGGAGCTGGACCATTTTGGGGAGGTGTTAGAAGCAAGCTGAAAACTTGTCTAATTATACACCGACATGGAAATGTAGATCTGGCTGGTGGAACGGGGCTAAATCTGAATCTGAGTCCATTAGTTTCCTATATTTAAATTGCTAACTGTGATTCCTTTAGAAGTGAAAAGTGTTTTGATTATATAAATAAAAAATACATTTTCTGCCTATATTTTTTTGGAATTTTCTATGGAAATTTTTACGACAAATTTTTTTTTACCGGTACATTTTACATATTATTTCCCACTAATTAAACGACTAAATAATGCTGGTATGGAGACGACTAACTTCCGTTTTCAATATTCTATCTATTCCTTGTTTTGCTTACTAAAGTCAGGCAAATCTATCTATTTGCACTTACTTTGATTTCAATATGCTGTTGACGGATAGCCTTTGTTATGCTCTTGACAATCAAATGTCATTTTGTCTGAGATTACAATCTATCCATAATCTTTAATACATTATTGAAAACGGCCGTAAGCTATACGTGTTCGTGACCAAAAGCTACATGTTAGCAATTCAACAAATATAATAATAATAATAATTGTTCCTTCCTCCTTAAAACGATTGGAGGTTGGACTTACCGGCCAAGCCCTTTACGGCGAGGATCAAGCGGGCAGTCCTACTGCACAATGCTCGGATAGTCCGCAGGTTCCTAACTCAGCCGTCCTAGGCTGCGGCCGTTTGGCCTCTCAGCCGGAGTTAAATTTTAAATACCGCTGCAAGGCGAGATACTTAGCGCCATAATAATTTTATTTATTTAAGCAATAGATGCTCATTTGTTGGTTAACACACTTAAAAACTTTGTTATAATATATAGTAAAAAATATGTTGTATATGTAATATGTAGACGCATATTGTGCCGCTATAATTCGATTAAGTTTTCAACCATGTAACCATCCACTTCATACCATATTTCTGGTAAATAAAGATTTATTATATTATTATTATTTATTAACTTATCGAGCTGTTTAAACATACTTATATCCCCCACAAAGGCAAGATCTAGTTGAATTTTTGAGAGCAACTCGTTTACAATCTAGCGTCATCTATCCGTCTACAGCGCTAAGTGTTAACAGGCTTTCGAGACTTAGCTGTAATCCTGAAAGGGTGATATTTCAGCGCAGAATAGCTTGCCGGCGCACTTTACTATTTACTAAGCACATTAACCCCATTACCGCTAGTGTTTTGACCACAGTGACAACGCGGTGAAATAGCGTAAGAGATTGTGAATTTAGAATAGAATAGAAAATACTTTATTGTACACAGACATAGAAAGACATACATGAAAATTAAAGAAAACAAGTGCAAGCGGCCTTATCGCTAAAGAGCGATCTTCCAGGCATCCTTAGGATATAGGAAAAGTTAATTAATGAAAAGAATAGAAGATGTGCATAACTGAATAAAATACAAAGTGTAAATAATATAATTATCCTTATGGTGTAAGAACATATTTTTCCTAATATGTTCTGCCAAACGTGTCTTTCAAAGTATTAGGAGTTACTGAAAATCAGCGCTGCAAAACGTCAGGGCTTGGCAGCACATGCTCAGTTATGTCCTAGTTTATGACTGTTACAGAACCGTACAGCACCATACGTTAGTTTGTGATCCTATTATATATTTTATGTTTTCCTTCTTTCATCTTTCTAAATTTTATGTAATAATATGTAAGTAATATTATTTTCTACAAAATGATACTTTTTTTCATGATTCAATGGACTTTTTCAAAACTTTGTTGGTTAATGAATAATAAGTTCTCGTTTTTGCTGATATTCGCAGTCAGACGTCTGATAAGCCTCCGACGATTTACATTTACCGGTTTGCGATGGGCAATAAAGTCTAATTAGCGACTAATTGAGTAGCCAATTTAATGGAAAAGGACTAAAAAGGGAAATTGCGCAGTCTATTATGAGCTGATAGATACACAAACTTAATCGGGTAGTTGATTGGCATCTGGCATTGGCAATTTGATTTATAAAGTCAAAGTAAAATTAAATTAAAAACAAAAGTTTAAGTCAAAGTCAAAACGAAAGTGAAAGTCAATATGTCACAGGAATAAGTTATACTCGTAATTAGAACTAAAACACTTCATTCTCAAGCCGAAGGATACCTTCATGTAATAATTTTTGTCTTAATACGCTTTCTTAACTTTTCTTGGTTTGACAACAGATTGTAGACCGGAGAAGCGAGGTCTCAGAGTCGATATGGCCGGGTGATTGTGTGTTTGTATGTCATACACTCACTCACAAGATCTTGACTTATATATTACTAGCCGCGCCCCGCGGTTTCACCCGCGTAACTTCTGATCCCTTGGCAGCTCCGGGAGTAGCCTATATGTTATTCTGAACCCCTACTATGTATACCAAGTTTAATCGATTTAATAGTTTTTGCGTAAAAGAGTAATAAACGTACTTACATACATATATCCTCATAAACTTTCGCATTTATAATATTAGTAGGACAGCGTGAGGTCTAGCTAGGAGCGAGCCACTAGTGAACAATCTGCTGTTTTATATTAATAGTTGACGTGCTATATGTGATAAATTTTAAATAAAATACTTTTTAAAGGATTTTAAGCGCGGTTTATTATACATTTGTTTAAAATCCTTTAAAAAGTATTTTATTTAAAATGGAAAGTACTTGCGTTAAAACAAACACAAGATTATACTATGGGATAATTTTTTTTAAAATTTTACTCCAAATTAAAATTTCAAAATAAGGTATTATTTGGTGTAAGGACCGGGACCTAATCTTCACAAACGAATAGGGCTCCATGACGCTTTTGTAACTGAAAATTAGTACTCCCCAGCAGGCTATGTCAAAGTTAAAATTGACGGTCTTCTGATTCCAAATTGGTCGTAACGTTGTAAAACGAAACAAAAATCACTTTTTCCTAGATAAACGGGAATTTCCAACACTTTAATATTTCTACACTCCTACACTATTATTTTAAAGGAAAGATTTGTTTCTTGTTCGTTTGTGTGAATTGAATAGGCTCTGAAATTAGTGGACCAATTTGAAAAAAACTTCTACTATTGGAATCCTACATTATCCCTGATAAACATAGGCTACATTATATTAACCTACCCGAGCGAAGACGCGCGGAATAATAAGTACTTCTAGTGGCTCACGCTGAGCGTTGTAATATATTTATATACTAGCTTTCTGCCCGCGGCTTCGCCCGCGTGGACTACAAAATTCTGTGCTTTGTGGATTTTCGAAGTAGAAATGGTAGGACAATTTTTACGATTTATAAACTTCATTTTTGATATCTGTCGTATACTTCTAGAATGAAAGAGACTTGTATGTATGCACGCATTTAACGCATTCTTGCTTATGGACACAAATAATAACTTCTGCATGTTGGTTAGTCTTTGTTGTGATTGGCCGCCATGATCATAACCTACTTTGGAGATTAAAAGAAGGCTTTATTTATCATTAAAAAGTACTCTGCAAACAACAACTAAAAAGGTTCAACTGAATGTACCTACGCGCATTGATGATGTGTTCTGATGGATAACTTTGAACCCTCATATCTTTTTTATTTTTTAACCGATTTGAATAAAACAATCACTAAAACCTCCGGGGGACTTGCCGTAATAAATAATCGAAAACCGCATTAAAATCGGTTAAGCCGTTTCGGAGTTGACTGCGTACAAACGTCCGACAAACAGACAAACAGACAAAAATTCTAAAAAAAATTGTTTTGAGTTTAGAATCACAAATGAAACACGAAATACAAATTTTTTCTTGAAAATATTAAATGTACAGACACGGCTAGTCTACGATTTTATTATATGTATAGATATTTATAATCAATGAGACCCCCCTTACTTCGTATTTTATGTTTATTTTTTGCAAAATCAGTGCAATCTTTCAAAAGTTCATTGATACATATTTTAAAATAAGTTTTCACTTACATCAATTGTTTATTTCTTTTCATCATTAATATTAAGTTGTAAAAAGTAAAATTGTCTGGCCACAGATATTAATTAATCATTTGTTTTGTTAGTAACTTCACTTAACTATAAATGTTCTATTTATCTACAAATGTTTGTTGCATCGTAACTATTTGCTTACATGTAAACTCGCCAGTTCGTGTGCCCCCCTATACCATAAAAAAGGAATGTTGGTGAACCTTAAATAAATAAATAATGTCTTTATTTTCATAAAAATCGGCCTCTTGATTTCTTATATTAATTTTTACCTCTACAAAATACAAAATTTTGTGGTCCACGCGAGCGAAGCCGTGGGCGAGAAGCTAGTATTTAAAATTTTGGAATATAAAAGCTCTCCGGCACATTCTATTAGGGTGACTAGATAAATGATAATTTCCAAAACAAAATTAGTATTACAGGTTTAAAGAAATTCCTTTTTAACTTTTTCAGACAGTACTCAGTGATCCCTTTTAGCTGGCGGCATTACGTACGTACCTTTGATGAAGCACAGTCTTTCATGCCACGCTGCCACGGGCATCTCTTGATACAGTCAAATATGTGATACATACATACTAAAAGAAGTCACTTTGACGTTCTTTTCATGATCGGGGTCCTCAAATTCAGTTACGGTCCTGATTAACAATTCAATTTGCTAATGCTGTTAACACGTCGTGTTGTGTTATGTTGTTATTGGGAATATGTTTAAACTAATAGAGTAGCTTGATTGTTTATCTTATTATAATTAATTGAAAATGTTAATGGTTTTAATGTTTATGAGTACCAATGCATTGAAATGTTTACGAGATTGTTCTTTTAAGTGCATATTGCCAGCCATGGATAGCAGAAAAAGATTGTTGAAACGACGAATGAATCAATATTTAATTCATAATATTATTCCATGTACCAATGCATTGAAATGTTTACGAGATTGTTCTTTTAAGTGCATATTGCCAGCCATGGATAGCAGAAAAAGATTGTTGAAACGACGAATGAATCAATATTTAATTCATAATATTATTCCAACCTAATCCTTAGTAGGTTATTGCCTCGTCAGCTCAGCTCTATCATTAATATTTGTTTATACATAGTTTTAAAATCTAATAATCCGACAGAAATCCAAGTACCACCCACACCACTTGGACAGTTGGTGGTCGAGCACAGTACGCTTCAAACGCAATTTACTGCCGCGAACTACTGATATGAGGAATTGTTTACCATCTTCGGTGTTTCCGAACACCTACGACATGTGGACCTTCAAGAGAAGAACTTACTCCTTCCTAAAAGGCCGGCAACACACTCGCGAGGCGGCCATCAGGTGACCCGCCAGCTCGTTTGCCCGCTCTCATATAAAAAAAATCCACGGTACTAAAAGGTGGTAAAATCCTTAGTTATATTTTACTTTTCTCCACAGAGGCCATACAGCTTTCACGAGGTCTTGATTGTAGCCGCGTTTTAATTACAGATGGTAATATGTTTTCCACGCCAATGCAGTAACGAACATTGTCTGCCGTTTAGATTTCAAAGGACCACCCTCAAAGCCTTTTCCAAAGTTCAAAAGACGTACGTTACGTATTGAAGGCAAAAGATTTCGCAAAATCTCTCTGTGCCTTTTTCGGTGATTCCTATATTTTTCTTTTGTTTTAATCACGTGTATGTGCGAGTAACTGTTTGTGGTGCATTATTACTACTAACTACTCTCGCCAGCGTTGCAAAATTTTGTGGTAAAATTTTTAAAATCATTCATAAAAGAAAACTGTAGTTTCTAACTCAGGTAGTTTCGCTTTTTGATGATATCTGTCGAACATGCTTCTTTGTGTACAGAATCGAATTCAACAACTGCAACGCTAATATAAAATAGGTTAATAAATAATAATAGATTTTATTTATTTATAGAAGTTCTACCAATAACTCTATATCTAGTTATTTGAGCAACTGCTTCGTTTGTCGAATAATTGCATCTTTGTCTGTATATCGAGGGGTCACGGGTTCGATTCCCGGATGGGGCCACAAAAATGGGATTGGGATTATTCTGACAAATCTCAGTAACAGCCTTGAGTCTGGAAGTTGGCGGTGTTGGAACACCCCCGTGCCGGAGAGCACGTAAAGCCGTCGGTCCTGCGCCTGTTCTCTCTTCGGTCGTGTCGGTCTGCTGTTCCATCCGGTTATGAGAGTAAAGGAATAGAGACTGCACATGAGCTTGTGCACACACTTGTGTACTATAATATCTCTCGTGTAGTAGGCTGGTCTCTGGTAGAGAATTGCCATTGAAAATTCAGCCAGGAGGCATATTTTCTATATCTAGAATACAATTAAAAAAAAAACAACATACAACAAGGCTGAACAATAAGATATAGCTCCAATTAAAGGCAGACACAGCTTGTGGTAAGTAACAAAAAAGGAGACTTATTAATGTTTACTATACTATGGCGTGGTGTTTCAATACACTCTCGGGTGGTACTTGCAACCCTTGACAAAAACCGCCTTAAACTGTGTACAGATAAATCACAATTGAATTCTATAAAGAGATAAAGCTGTTATGTGTCTGTATTTCTAGATCCTTTTAATGCTGTTTTTAACCGACTTTCAAAAAAAGGAGGAGGTTATCAATTCGACCGATGTGATTACCCTTCACAGGACACTAAAAAGATAAAAAGAAAATTATTTTCTACTTTTTAGAGCGCGGAAGTCGGTTCTATTTTTTGGCAAAAATTTTTGTTATTAAATAATGTAACATGTTGTGTATTGTGCAAAGAAAATTTTTATCACAATAAGTCCACGACCGGCATTACGAGTACTCGAATCATTAAGGTCATTGAATATTTAACGTTATCCGGCACTAGCTGGGATTAAACACAGCATTAAAACAGGATAATTAACAATAATATTTCAATTAAACATATCTGCATTATTTAAAGTATCGAGGTTGAAGTGGGTTTATTGAATTGAGTAGCGAAGTTTATGATACTTCATAATTTCGCAAACAATCCCTATACAGATTCTTTAATTGGACAGTTATTCTGAGAGTTGGTTCAATTTTTAGGTATATATATAAGGCACGCTGAAAAATTCTATGATGCCTCTTCTATCATATCCCGACAAGGAACTGCAGACTTGGCTAATGAGTAGCAGGACTCAACCTAAAACAACCTTGACAATTTTAAAAACATTCAAAATTATTTCATTTATAAAAAAATTCAATATTTTTATATTCAAATATTAATAAATTTATTGACCAGCATCACCCATTTCCTGATCACAAGTTTTTATAATTCTTTTTTTTTCTTAAAGAATTATAAATGTTCAAAAAAATTTTCAAAAAACTTGTTTTTAAACTGTATCCGAATTCGAATTCACGACTTACTAAACTCGCATTTAACGTAAGCTTATCAAAGTTACGAGGTTAGCATGAACGCACACTCATTCACAGCCATTTTCAATGTTTCAATGATTATGGATAGATTCTTATGTCAAATTATATGACAATATTTATCCATCGACAGCATATTGAAATCAAAGTAAGTGCAAATAGATACATTTGTTTGACTTTAGTAAGCAAAACAAGGGATAGATCGAATATTGAAAATGGCCGTCAGCGAGTGTAAGCTACAAAATGCCATTTATTTTGTATCAAACACTCAACCATTTAGAGTTAATTTTAGAGCCACGGCTAGTGCATGCTATGATCTAGAAATGGACACTAGGTTTGAATTTTTCATGCCAATTTATACAGCTAACGTTGTTGTTTCATGTGCGCTCAATATAAACAATAAACGGAGATAGCTATTTCTATATTTAATCTTTTATTTATTATTGGCGATGAAAAATATGCATTTTAACTGACTTTAAAAAAAAGGGGAGATTCTCAATGCGACTGTTTTTTCATACCTTCGGCATATATGGGCCGATTTGGAAACTTCTTTTTGCATTCTAAAGAGTAGAGTCTCAGTGTGGACCCAGAGAAATGGTTCAAGTCTAATCATCCATGTGGAAGATATTCCAGGTAACTCCTCGAAAATAAACAAAAAAAGTTCTGCGGTTATGGTTTAATGATGTTTGTATCACTGGTCACTGAAAATGGAAAAATAATTACTTTTTGGCCAAAAATTCCTCACACTAAAAAGTATAAAATAACTTTTATTTTATTTGAAGAAGTCGGTTCAATTTTTTGGGCAAAAAATTATATTTCAATCGTTTTATTGATTGCACAGTTGGTAACAAAAGTGAACACATCTTTATAAAGTTTTAAAAAATTAATAAACTCAAAACGTTCACCCAAAAAATGGTGCAGCAGAATCGTTGAAAAGAAACGAACTCCAATAATGTTTGAAGCGTGTCCCAAAAACGAGCAACACACGGTGCCAAAGGAAAATAGAATAGTTGGACGGTCCACAGGATGCAATAACAATCATGGCAGCAGATAGAATAGGCTTCACTGTCGATTGCCAGAATACAGCCTTCCACCCTCTTCATACATAATCCACAATTCTTCCAACCGAACCTCACTCTTATTCACACAGCTGCTTCGTCTAAAATCGCTCGAACCAGTTATGAAAGCCTCACCGAAGCTTTGTAAGGTATCGGTGACACTTTAAGTTTCAGGACAACGGATAGTCTGATACTGATTGAATGGATGTTTTTTATTCGTTTGCGTCGGGCATTGTGTTTATTTTAATCATACTTTTTTGCATAAAAAGCCTTTGTCTTCAACAATGCGATTATATCTGCGTGGAACTGCTGGAGTTAAATGAAATTCTAGTAGGAAAATAATATTTTTAACATATTTAAATTCAATACACAGTAGAATTATGTAAAACATTAGTTCTCACGAGACCAAATAACAGACATCATTAGCAACAAATTTTGTTCCGTAATGTAGTGCTGCGAGGTAATTTATGTTTAACAAATAATCCTGTTTACAATAAAATTGATTATTCAATTTACAAATATTACATTTTAACAAATTAATTAAATACATTTGTTAACCAAAATGCCTTCTCAGATTTAGTTTAAAATTTATGAAGATGCTTTAATTAACAAAATCTTTAGAGGCTTATATTTAAGTAAGATTTTATAAAGAATTGTAAATAAATAATCATTAATGATGAAAATTCGAGTTTGATTTAAAGAGCAAAGTTTGAAAACCCAAACTATACGACTGAGAAAATTCTATACACTTTAAAATAGAGCTTAATATTTCTATAAGACGACACGGCTACTTAAGAAATTCTCTTTTAAAATAGAACAAAGGAGTTTCCACGTTGTTCTAGATGTTTCAATGCAAGTGTGTATCCATCAAGTGGCGCAATAAAAGAAGTCTGCGCGTCACTGCCAGTGAGGACGTCGAACAATTTGTTGCGAGTTTTCTTTCACTTTAGCTGACCCGTCTATATTGAAGCTACGTTAAACATGGCATGAGTGCCTTTGTCTGCGAGTCCTGTTATAAGGCTATTTTGGTTCGTTGTTGAGTAAGAAGAGGATAAGCCACCGTTTGTGTGATTATGGTTTTAATGTATTTTGTCGCAAGTTATTTTTATGTCATGTGACAAGGTGACTTGCCTGCCTCGTTGGTCTAGTGGTTGCATCTTTGACTACAGATCGAGGGTTCGAATCCCGGGTGGGACCAAAAAATTTTATTATTCTGACAAAGTAATCTCAGTAACTGCCCTGAGTCTGGAAGTTGGTAGTGTTGGAACACCCCCGTGCTTCGGAGAGCACGTAAGCCCGACGGTCCTGCGCATCGCCGGGCGTGTCGGTCTACCGTCCCATCGAGTTATGATAGTAAAGGAAGGGAGTGCACTTGTGTTCGCGCATACACTTGTGCCCTATAATATCTCCTGCGCAGCTGGCTAGATTAAAGTATATTGGACAGAACAATACATTATCCTCGAAAAATTTGATCATTGCCACGCTAGCCGAGTGCCTGAACAGTCCCATTCTTAACCATTGGTTGTATGTTCATCGCAGCGAGGACCGTAAATAGCATATAAGTAAGTAAGTAAATTTATGTGTTACCTATTGTTATTTTTATTGGTATACAAATGTATTTGTAATTTTAATTTAAATTTAGATCTCAGTTGTATGTATTGATATGGATGTATTTGTCTGAAATAAAGATATATAAATAAATAAATTATAACAGACCCGACATCATAGTAGTAGGTAAGACAAACAAGAAAGTATTCCTCATTGACATAGCAGTCTGTAACACACACAACACACACACAATCTTCTCAAGACTTATACGAAAAAATGACAAAATACGATAGTTAGCGAATGAAATAAAACGATAATGGCAAATAGATACCGTTAAATCATACCAATCATCCTCAACTGGTGTTGTTCCAAAATCCCTAAAAATAAATTTATGTACCCTTAATGTATGATGAATTCCACGCTGTTATGCATGCATAGAGTGGCATCCATGATGCGCCGTGTCCGGCAGTCCTCCAGCGGCATTCTAACTACCATAGGGGACAGATGGGACAGCACCGTCTTGAGACACTGGGTCAAAATCCATGTCTCGAGCGGTGTGTAACGTTCCATGTTATTGTTTATGATAATGTTTTACTGTTTTGTGATTGTTTACAAATTAATACTAAAAAAGTTATAAGTAACCATACTAACAAATTATGGATGTAATATCTGAAATTATAATAATAAATAAAAAAATAAAAATAAAATGCGTACCACCCTTATACTCATTCAAAAAGCTGTCATCAACACCTGCTGTCTCACTCGTAAATTTTTAGCTTCTTCATCATGTGAAATGACGCACTTGGCTAAGGCCCGTGCATCTACACCCTTGAAAATGGAGATGAAGATATTCCAAAATATTTCGATAATATTAATATTTTTTACTTCTTCTAAAAGGATAACATATCACTTTCAAAGTCGCTTTCTCTGTCCCTATGTCAATTTGTATGCTTAATGCGCAACGGATTTTGATGCGGGTTTTTTTAATAGATAGAATGATTCAATAGGAAGGTTTGCATGTATGATAACATCCATTAAATAGTGGAGAAATACTGTTACTTTTGAGGTTTCTAATGTGATGTCGTTAATTATAATTTTTACTTACATTGCAAACGCAGGCTGAACGAGATTTATTAAAATAATGTCATAATTTTTATATGCAACGTTCACAGTTTTTCTGTAGTGTATTTAGTATCAGCATTGCACCCGTGCGAAGTCGGGCGGGTTTCAAGTAATACATAAAAATATAATACAACTTTTAATATTATGATAAAATAACTAACCAAAATAATTTCTAGGTAATCATCATGTCCAATTTTCTAATTTCACGATTGAAATTGTCATTCATTTACCAACGTTTGAGCTATAATTAATGGAATATGTTATGTTTTCAATGTTCGAGTTCATAATTTTCAAATTACAGTATTACTATTCATTATAATTTAGAGTTTGCGACTGCCATACATGACTTTTAAACACTACTTACTGTTTTTGTTAATATTATACATGTGAAACTTGTAAGTGGATCAATTACGTCACAACTACCGAATGGATTTTGATAAATTTTCGTGAACGAAGGGATTGTTGGAGGACTATCTTTATTGGTTTGACAGCGTTATTCACATCGAATGTTTTAGAATGTTGGTTCTAATTCAATAAAATGATTTATTAATTATACTCATAAATTAAAAAGCACGATTGTGTTCTGCTCCCCGTTTGCTTACCGCTCAATTTTCCCATGCTGACTTGCGTCCCGACTAATTTATTTACACTATGAGAAATACAAAACAATCAGGGCTACCGTTTATGTGCTCACCAGATGGCGCCACTGGCGAGTGAGGTCCTGATTTGATTTGTTTGATATTAAGTCTAGCGTTAAAACAAATTTTTCAAGTAAATAATAATGTATTGAGCATGCCACAGTATTGTGAAAACCCATTTTATTTAGAAAAAAGGAGGAAATAATTTTCCAAATGATTTTTTGTGATATCGCTCACCATCCTGCGAAAGAGTAAAGAGTGAGTGTGGACCCATTTTTTAAGTCTGATCATCCATGCGGTAGATATTCCAGTGAAATCTTCGAAAATCAACAGAATAAGCTCTGCAGCTAAGGTTTAATGATGTATATACCGGATACCCATTAAAACTAACTCTGGGGCTGAATTGTGACTAGCTCTGATGTGATACCCGACTTTGTATAGATTTCAACAAAAATAAAATAGAAGTTATTTTCTACTTTTTAGCGGTTAGTCGGTTCTTATTTTTAAGCAAAAAGATTGCTTATTATATGAAGAACCATCTTAGATGCTGTCTTATGCCATGTTTTATACGTGCATTAAATTATTTTTCCTTGATTTTCCTAAAATAGGTCACCATACAAAGTTTTCAGTATAATATGGAGTATTGATTGCCGAAACTATACCGAGGGTACCGTTAAAAGCGCAGCCATATTACAATGGGAAACTTCATGTAACATATTCAGTAATTAAATCAAGTTGAACGGAGCATATTATTATTGTTTGAGGTTCGGTTAACCTGCACCGCACGATCCATCTGCGATGACGTCATTACCCACTGTTAGTTATAATGAATGCCTCAATTAAACTTTAAACAATTTGTGTATTGATAATATTTAAAGATTCGCCGAACCTTAATTTGGTATTCGATATTCGGTTGTGAATATATTCGGTTGGAGTGTTTCTATTTTCGAAAATTATTTAAAACGCTGCAGTGCACTCCTATTAGTGACGGGTTCACCATACATAGTATGTAAGATGTCATTTTTATGGATGTTTTAGTGAATAAGTCGTTACAGTATCTTAGAAAATAAATAAAAAAACAAAAAGTTCCGAGTTCATATTTGAACATATACGCAACAAAACAATGGAAATATGATAAACATAATAATTCGGCCGAATATCCGGTTCTGTAAAGTTTAATAGTATTCGGTTATTCGATGAAGCCGCGATTGTGCGCGTCATTAATAATAATTTTCTTTATTATCTCAAAGTTCGTATATTTTATAAATATTAATTATTGAATCGTTGTTGTAATGTTTGGAATTTAATTTATGAAAATTTAATGAATATTGAATCATGTATTTAATAAAGACGATCATCAGTACATAATTAAAAAATCAGACCATTTCTGTACATATGGTTTTTATGAGAGTAAAGTCGCAAAAAATGTCATATCATGTCGTTCTTCTTTGAAAACACACGAGGTATAAAATTTTAGTACGCAGGCGAAACTAAGCTAGTTAAACATAAGGAAGAGCTTTCTCAACTGAATAACGAGGGTTAACTATTCACAAGACTAATTTCACTTGCTTTCTGTCTGATAACGATGGCTACATATCTATACAAAACTACGTTCAAAGCGAAATTCATCCGCAGATAAAGCGAATAAAATGTAAAATCCGGACCGAATATCACGCCATCGAACTATCCGGAACAAGATGAGTTTCGCAGAATTTGATCACATTCACACAGAACTTTAAAACAAGTAGATAAGGTCTTTCCGCTGAATGCTGATACGAACTTTATAACTTCAATGAGGATTTTCTCAATTTTCCGGAATCCGAGTTGTCAATCCTTGGAAACCTTAATTAATTAACTGTCAGTGTACATACTACGTATAATAAAACAGTAACTATACCTTTTCTGTGCATTACATATTCGGAACATATTATTTTAAAAGAGTAATTGCTGAGCAATATGCATGTTTTATAGGCCCCAAACTAATGGGCAGTAATTTGTTTTTCTGTTAGTGATTTCGTCAAGCATGTAAAAACCACAGCGCCGATTTTGATAAAATTTTATATTGTGATATATTGATATACCAATATTATGTTCAACTTATAACCAACTTAAATATGAGAGAGATAGTGAGATAATAAAATTATCTCACAAATATACAGTGATAAATGATAGCAAAGTTAAGAATATTTAAATAGGTACTTAGCTAAAATAATCAAAAGTTGAAAAAATATGCGAATATAAACTTGAAAAAATGTCATACCGTCAATTATTTGAAAATCCAAAAATTTTACTGTTCACGCGATTTAATAAAAAACTAATTTGTACACAACTTATGTAGTTCAAAATTGTTATAACAGCGGTAACAAAAACGTATCAGCTGTACATTTTACAATAACATTGAGGATTAACCAACAAAGGTGACACCCTTGTATAATTAGGTTTCGGTGTATGTTCTTGTTAAACTTTCGGATTTCTGTATCCGAATTTAAATCCGTTTGTAAAACAAGGATCTAACTCAAGCAGTGAAATTCATCAACCATTCCCGACACGATGGTGAAGTTAATACTTTTTGAGTTTGTCTTATATAAATTTTGGCTTAGCGGTGCTTTGGGTCTTACATAGAATACGACTATGGTAGAATTTTGTAAGATTTCAAATGGCTGTACTCTGGTACAAGTGACGCCTTGTCAGGAAAATCGGAATCTACGAATAGAGCTACTTTTACTGGGGCCTAGAAGTATCTTTCGTTCTTACAATCTACGTATAACAAAGAAAGATACAAAAGAAGAAAGAAAAAACGTTTATTTCGACACACAATTTAGATAAATAACAATTACAAGATTTGATACAAGGGAGTAAAGAAACACGGCCTCACTAGGATTAGCATACGAATTTGTCAAATGTAAATATGTAAATATATATATTTAAGTTTTTTTTTTCTATTTATTTTTAAGAAATTTTTATACGTAGGTATATGACTTCAGATTTCTAAATTCTAGGCTAATCAGACAGAGTAGAATCCTTGATGGGAACTAAAAATCATAATCTCATCAACGAGTCGGCAATACAATGAAGTAAATAAAATAGGAAAGTTACCTATAAACGTAATTACGCTTTCTTTGGTGTGCTGCAGGTTGAAGAATTCACCAAAATAACAAAAACTCTTCGCCAATTTAACAGAAATATCATGTTCGAGCTAATTTTATTAAACACACCAATTTAATAATTGGCTAGTTAATATATGAACAGATTTTCAACGGCATCAAATTTCGTAATGCATGCTCAAATTCCAGTTACAAATTATAATTAATTATTCCTCGATGTATTTAAATGAACCAAGTTTTATTTACTTCAACGTTATATGGCCTCGGAACACAATGCGAGTAACGAATTGTTTTCATAAGAGTTAAACACCTACGTAGTGTTTAACACACAGCTGGGCAAATTTATACGATGTTCTGCAAAGCAATTTGCATACAGACTTCGTAAATAAGCAAAGATTTTATAAGGCACACAGCCAGTGTTTCGGCGGGCGTTCACCTCCATTTTTGTTGAATAGTGAAATCTGGATTGCAATATATTGCTCAGTCGATCTACTGAACATCCATCAAGATTTAACATAATGGAAAATGTGTCTGGAATACTTATATTTTAAGATAAACTGAACGGATCGCTTTGAATTATACTTCGCTTTGTGATAGTAACGCCTTGCTGTGTTATATTCGGGAGCAGTGATGGATTATTATTGTCATTTATAAAAAATAATTCATTACTGTTTTTTTATTATTTTGCTAGTAGACGTCATTACGGATGAGGCCGGTTGTCATAAAGAGATTGTTAGCGGCGAACGTGGTGATCTATTGGTGCTATTCTATTGCCTTTGTACGAATCCATTTTAATTACAATTATTGGTCTTTTAAATTGATCCTTAATATTGTAAGCTAATGAAGTAAAAGACATTGGACTATACGATTACACTCTTATTTTGTATCAATTCATGTCGCTATCACGCCCACAATTCGATGTACAAAATGGACGCTAGCAAAGACCGCGATGAGGCTTATGACGCTCTTTCATATATGTGTTTATATACATACCGATATATATACACTCCTTATAATCTCCCCATTCTCCCAGCTGGAAAGGCATCTGCGACACTGGTGTTATAAATGTTCCTGGGTTGCGGTCAGTCACTCAACATCGGGTGTACATCATGCTTATCTGCTTTAATATAAAAAAGACTCAAGAAAGCACGCAATTTAAAACGATCTCCTATACAATTCGTTAACGGTCCGATTAATTTTTAGCACCGCTATAATGCTGAAGTTTCCCGCACTAGAAAGCAATTTAAACTTTTCCTATTCATCTCGGTGTCGATTTTGGTGTTAGTTTTTGCTAATCGGGTGTCCGATACAAGTTTTAATTGCGGTATCTATGGCGGGGTTGTTTGCTTTGTTTTGTGATAGGACGACGAATTTTAGACTCTTAACCGGCTTCCACATGACGATGGTTCTCAATTCGACTGTGTTTTTAAGGTTCATAGCTAAGAGGTAAAAACGGGATTTTAATAATCTTCCACTGACCGCTTGCTTGTCTCATAAGCGATGATAGATGAAATTTTCATAAATAGTGTATTTTCGTTACCGCTATAAATAAAATAAAATATAAAACTTATTTTATTTTTAAACATTATTTCTACTTTTAATTGTGAAAACCAGTTCTGTTTTAGGCAACCTAATATTGTTGAAGCATGAAATAAAAAACACTATAAAGAAACACTACTGTTTAAGTTATACACAAATCCATCTAATAGAGAAGTTGCGAGAAAAAAAAAATAATAAATATCTTTATTTGCTTTTTGATCATGGATTATTTGGGACACATTAGCCACAAGTTGGCGTTCAAACATCAAACGCATACAGCCCCATGTTTATAATTTGAGATACAATTGTATACAAGGTACATTAAATTCAACGCAACCTGTATGTAACCTGTCCTTATCGCCGAAGAGTGATTTCTTCCTCGCAGGCCAGCGTATCGGAAACGCTGCCTGGACACGAATAAGTGGTTGGCAATTTGCATTTACATACTACAATTGGATTTTATTCCTACTAGCTATAGCCAACGTGATGTCACGCCGTGCTTATAAAAAAAAACAAAATAAAATATTAACACAACGCCATCTAGTCCCAAACTAAGTGAAGCTTGTACTATGGAAACTATATAACCGATAGACATATATAAAAACGGAATAGAAAAAACATAACATACCTTTTTTTGTAAATACATACCATAGATAAATGAACACCCAGACGGTAGAAAATTACAATGTTCATCACATAATAAGTTTCTGCTCGTGAGGATCCAGACTCTCCAGCGCAATAAACCTTTACCACTACGCCAGTCGGTCGTCGATTATGTTATTAATAAATAATTATTGGCCGAGCGAAGCGAGATTATGTCTGTATGTTAGTATGTTTGTGTGCAAAAGTACACGTGGTCTACGTGGTATACTTGGGTCTTGATTTATACATTACAAAGCGATGTCCAGGTGCGAGTCACTTTCAAGAATTTTTACGTTTTTAACTTTTTATTATCGAATTTTTGTTCTCTGTGACCTCCATAGGATAATCGGTAACATTAAGGGCTTCATCGGCTTGCTGGTGGAGTTGGATCGGATGAAGTCATTACCCACACGTAAAATAGACAATGAAGAATGTTAACAAATTTTGATTTTTAGCTTTTCATATTGTTTTTTTTAACTAAAAAATACTGTTGAAAAAATTATTTTGTTACGTCAATTAGTTTTTGATTTATAAGCAAAACAAATCGTAATCTCTCGACGCGGCGATTGCGGCGGTGTGACGTCTTAAAACAGACAGCTCATGCGCTCACTATAGCGCTCCCCACACGTATTATAGTTGCTGCGAAGTAGCGCGGCCCGCGCGGCGTCTGTTTTGTGACGTCACAAACGGTCACGTGACGTTAGCGGAACTCGAAAGTTTAAATGCTTATAAAATGAAAACTACTTGGTATTTTTGACTGCAACAAAAAAACAGTGTATTTGTATAGGTACAAGCTATACTGTAACGAACTTTCAACCTATTTGGCATACCTAGTAACATTCTCCATTGACAACGGAATTTCTGAGACTATAGTTAACCAAACCAAATATTAAGAAAATAGCAAATAAATTATCATGTATTATTCAAATACGTTTAAATTTATGGGAAGCAGTCAATAGAGCCTGCATGTAGAATGTTTGTAGCCGTATTGTTGAATGAAAAGTTGAATTAAATCCAATGTAGTTATCACACGTGTTTGGGTCCACCCACGACCTTTCATTAATAGCTAACGTTTTTATCTATTGTAGTATGTATTTCATTTGGCAAAAACTAATTCCTCCTAAATTCAATTAGATCCTGTGAGCCACGAAAATGCAATGGCCACTTGTTTACTTTAATTCGTTCAATGTTTCACGTTTAAAGTCCATGAATCTGAAACTTTCACCCGCAAACAATATACCTACATATAAAAACTTATATGAAGCTATGGTATTATTCCTTCATCGATAAGGGAGTATCCTTGACAAGTCCGAATCACAGAACTGGCCGGCCCTTAGGCCCCGATGATTGATGTTTGGAAGTGGAATATATAATAAGCGGCGAAAACATTTCAAAATCGCGATTTAGGAATCGTGACGTCACGTGACGCCACACCTAAAATTGTTTTTCATTACATCCAAAAAATATGAAATTGTGACTGAAAATATGAGCACATAGAGACATATTTCTGTTGTGATAGGACAACAAATTTCACGCACAGTTCCAATAAACTATCATACCTACTATTTTCGACGCAATAATAATTGTCATAAAAGGCAATTGAAAAAGTATCGATGAATGTAAAAATACAAATAGTTTTCGAGTACACGTTAAATCTTGTTCAGTTTTTCAGTTTTAACATGAAATTTCGTTGCTTTTATCCGGATTGAGCTCCAATTATTTCCGAATTGAACCGGTTTAAGTGATTGTAGGTAAGTTGTAGGCTATTTGAGTATCGGGAAAATCATTTCGACAAATGTGTCCAAAAAATGTGGTCATTTGATTTCATGACGAGAATTTTTAAATTGATAGGATTCCGGTTAAATTCATTTTTATGTCAGGTAAAACCTTGATGAGGGACGTTAAAGTACGCTAAAAAAATTAAAGAAGAAATCTATATATATACATATAAACGCAAAGGTGACTAACTGATATAGTGATCTATCAACACACATTTCATGCAGGTAGATGTTATGACGTAGGCATCCTAAGAAAGGATTTTGATCAAATCCCACGGGATCGGGGAAAACGAAGTATATTCCAGTGAAACTGCATTGCAATTATTCAGTCTATGCCGATGATCTAAAACTATAAAAACACACCACGACAAAAAGGATTTTGATGAAGTCCCACGGAAACGGGAAAACAGATATATGCGAGTGAAACTGCGGTGCACAGCTTGTCCGTGTATATAACTGGTACGTTTAGAGAATGAGAGTAGAAATGGCGGCCGATTTGACAGATACCGTCACCTTAAAAACGTAATAGTTATTCACTTAACTAATAATGGCCGTTTTCAATAATGTACCAAAGATTATGGATAGAGCGTAATCTCAGATTAAATGACATTTGATTCTCAAAAGTCATAACAAAGACTATCTGTCGGAGTGTCGACAGCATATTTAAATCAAGGTAAGTGCAAATAGATAGATTTGCCTGACTTTAGTACGCTAAACAAGGGATGGGTAGAATATTGAAAACGGCCGTAAATCGTCATCGTTGTCATACCACCTCTTCCTTGAAAATCCACAAAGTACACAATTTTGTAGTCACGCGGGCGAAGCCGCGGGCGGAGACCTAGTATTGAATAAACATGCCCTTTAACATTATTACTTAACCCGACGTTTCAACTCTTTCGTGTAAAGTAAAACTATTAAGAAACATCGAGTTAAATAATAATATACAATAAGCCGCGGTTAAAATAAACACAAGAAATAAATCCAAAATAATTAAACAACCACGAGCTGGAACTAATACCGTAAAAGATGAATCATCTCTTAGCGGGCAAATTAAAACAATTCCAGAACATATTTCCAGCTCCGAGTCAGAAGTTCGCAAATTAAGTGCTTTCATCAAGTTTCTGTTTAAGTGTATGTCATGAGTGCTATATCTGTTGTGTGCTTTGTTTCTTTCCGTTTCAAATTATGGCTCTGTACTGCTTTAATAATTTGTCTATTTTTAATCCACGTTTTAAATAGATCTACTTATACTGCACCAATTTGATGTCAAAAGAGAATGAAAACGAAAACAAGAGTAAAAGATGAATCATGTTTTAACTAGCAAATTTCGGGTACCTTGTTCCTTTTTAAAGGAATTTAATCGCGGTTTATTATACATTATTTTACATCATTATTTAAAACCCTTTAAAAAGTATTGTATTTAAAATGGCAAGTTAAAACAAACACAAGATGACTTTGTTCCTATTATCTGTTTCACATTATACCTTTCAACTCTTTATAAAATAGTAATTACGGAATTAACAAGATCATCCCAGTTGTTGAAACATATTACACACCAAAAATATAAGTAAAAAATTCAATAAAACTTTCAGCTATCTAAATGTTAGAAAATTGGTAGGACTATTTCGGATCATCGCGTTTGAACACCCGTAACACGAAAACAATCTACTAGAGATTACTGTATACGCATAATATAGTATTCGAATAAACATTCCTGTTTATTTATACCGAATTCACATTTTCACCTTTTACATTAGCAACGCTAAAATAATCCCTAGGCACTTCGCCGAAACAAATGTTCAAAAATACATATGAAAATCACAACCCTTTTCAGCTTTGCCTGAAAAAAACTGATATTATATGCTCGCTGTTTTAAATGTACGATGCAAAAAACGGCACATTTCGTAGTATAGTTGTGGTCAACAAGCTCGTACTTACAATGAATTATTCAGCTGATCATAAAATAATGCTCGCGGCGGTTCCGTCTGGATATAGAAAAATATTGAAGATAATTCCACTTTAACGGGGCAGGTTTCCAAGCATATTGGAGTTCCTTAATGTTTTAAAAATTCCTTATTGAGTATTTTAGGTATTGCCTCTTATTGAATATTTTATCTATACTTACAATGTAGACTTTATTATTTAATGGTAAAATGATATTTTATACTTTTTTGTATACGTATGTACACTTTTTACGTAAAACGTTTTGAAGTGTACTTAATATGTGAGTTCATAGATGACGTCTAGGTGATTAATAGCGATATTTAAGTAGTTATATTTAAAAGCGAAATCTTCAAGTATGTGAAAAGATAGGTGGAACTCAGGGGCGAAAATGTTACGGAACCTCCAACCGCAACTCAAGACTGTCCAATAGTTTGCTCTTAGCGAATTCTCCAACGTGCCACGTGCCCTCGCTAACGAACCAAGAGTTGTATTTGCTCTACCGACGGGGCGGGGTAAAGTGCACTACTCACTGTGTTGTTACAAAAAGCACATTAATAAATAAATAAATAAATAAAATCTTTGTTACTTCAAAAAGACATACGTTTCATTAATTCAAAAATTTTCACACATAAGAGAAAACAAAAAAGTCCTTTTAAAGTTATCGTAGGTTACTATGATACAATTGGCAATGGCTCCCGCACTAGGCAATGCCTGTATCGCGGGACCTTGGGAAGTTTAGCTATAATATGTTATATTACTAATTACGGCTACATAATTCATAGGTCAATACAATACAATAGATTAAAATTTAAAATCATAACGTAAAATTAGAATAAAATTTTAATAGAGTATGTAACACTACGGCACCCTCAAAATCGCCTAATATTTTTCTTTAAGCCAGAGAATGCTATTATGTACCGCGCGCTAATAAACTAAGTTGTATTTCCTCTCCTCTGCGGACAAATAGCATATTTATATACAGGGTATAAAATGGTACGGCACCCCGATTGCAACAGAAGAATCCTTGTTAGTTTTTCTTTATACCAGAAAATTCTACAACGTGCCACGTGACACTCACTAACGAACTAAGCTTTGTATTTGCTCTGCTCTAACAAATAGCATATTTATAGTTATATTAACAGTATGCTATAATCCGGACCCGGTCTGCAACTCAAGAATCTCTGTTAGTTTATCTCTAAGCCAGAAAATTCTACAACGTGCCGCGTGACGCTCGCTAACGAAGTAACCTTAGTATTTGTTCTATTTGTTATATTTAAAGCATGATATAATACGGCACCCGGTCTGCAACTCAATCTCTGATAGATTTTCTCTAAGCCAGAAAATTCTACAACGTGAAGCCGTTAGTTTCCTTAGTAGTTCCTTGTTAGTTTTTTTTAAGACGAAGTATGCTACAACGTACCGTGTAGCACTCGCTAATGAACTAAGAATTGTATTTGCTCTCCTCTACAGCCGGTGTTAGGTAAGGCACACAATTCACTGCTGCGTTGTTACAAATAACAGAGTTTTACTAATATATGCAGTATGAAATAGTACGCCAAATGCAGCTCGAGACTCCCAGTTAGGTTTACTTAAGTGTCGTGCTTATTACAAATTTCTGCGGATTAATGATGAATGCGATAGACAAGGTAATATTTTCCTGTAAAAGTATAGATTGTTAAATAACAATATGCTAGCATATTCGCCTAAATGTACTGAGACAAATTTTTGAATGATACTATTATCTTTGAGAACAAATGTGCAAAGGGTTCTTCGTAATGCGCGTTGTTATTTATATAACAACGCGCATTACGAAGACCGTCAAGACGGCCTTATGGCCGTCCTGAGTGACGTGCAAGCGGAATGTGCGCGCTGATTTCGGGGCAGATTTTTACGTGAAAATATGACATGTGCGCGTCCGCTTGCACTGTGGAAAGGTTCTAACTTTTATGTTTATTGCACCGCGTATTTCGCTGTGCGCTAACACTCAGGATAAGCATTTGAAAATTTTCTTGTAATGCAAGTGACTCGTTCCGAGCTAGACCTCGCGTTACTATGCATAAATCAATACCTTTTATTTGATACTACACTCGAGTATACTTATATGAAAATCACCTAATTGACTCCCTTATCTTCTATAATCCATTCCTCTCGTTTCTGTATTCAAGGTTTTGTTGCGTACAAAATTTTATCAAGATCGGATAAAGCATTCTCCAGATATACTCGAACAAATATTCATCAGTTTGACCCCTCCTCTTTGTTTCCCACCGGTATCCCTCATCATCAAACTCGACATACTTTTTTTCTAAAGTATTCGTCTATGAAATTAAATCAAGATCGGATAAACGATACTCAAGCTATCGTCGGACCAAGTTTTTCATACAAACCTAAAATTAAGGATTTTTACATCAATTCCACAGACAATGTAAAATAGAATATCTTACCACCCAGTTCAAATGGTCTAACTTCCAAACAACGGAATGTAAGAGCATTTTTGTTCAAGTATAAGTTTGAAGAAAGCATTGTTTTAAAATGAGATACAGTGAAAGTACAGTGAGCAGGCACCGCTAACTAAACTTTTTGTTTAGGCGGGCAAGCGCCAAAAACGTTCAAATATAACTTTTTCAGCTAAATTTGATTGTAGCCTAGGGAACTAACTATACAGATTTCCCGTTTTACATTCGCCTAACTTTATCTTATTTACAGTTTAATTGCTTGGTTGAAAGAGGAATTTTAAATGTATTTAGTTTTATTTACACTTCAGTGAATGTGTTGTGACGATGTTAATGCATTTTATGTAAAATATAGAAATAGGGTTTAACGAGTCTTTATATTTTAGGTTTATTTATGATTGTCTATGTGAGGTTTAGAACTCATGAATGCGCTCTTTAGTCAGGTTTTCAACATGTCTTCAGAAATTACTTTCAGTATATATACTTTGAAAAAGTAAGTAACCGTAAAGATTTAATTTACTTTACTAATCACGTTTCTACGTTGAAAACAATTTATTTAATTTTTAGGGTTGTGTACTTAAAGGGTAAAACGGAATCCATGAAGGCCTATCTTTTTATCCGTATGCAGCCGTAACTGTATCTCAAGAACTGAGATAGACCGTTGATTTTTTTAGATGATATGTTTCTGTTGCCGCTAGAGATACAAATACTAAAATAAATTATATATGTAAGGAGTGCCATTTTTGCCTATTTAATAGATGATGTACCCTTCGTTTTCGAGTCTGCCTCGCACTTGGTTGGTCTTTTATTCATGTTTTCTAATGATACATCTACACTAATATAAAGAGGTAAACTTTTGTTTGTTTGGTTGTAATAAATAGGCTCAAAAATTAATGGATCGATTTTAAAATCCTTTCACCAATCGAAAGCTATAGGAATACTTTTTAATAACAATAATAATTCAATAATTATTACGGGAAACAAATGAGGAACGGAATACTTGTGATTGAGTGTTTATTTTTAAAAGTGAATATATAACAATTAAATCAAGCTCTCTGTGTCATGCAAAGCGACGCGAATCGCGTATATACTTGTCAGATAAATTATTGAAACATTTTATAATTCGACTGCTCGGTTGGCGCAGTGGATACGTCAGTGTCTATTGCGCTGGAGGGTGTGGGTTCGATTCCCACGGGTAGAAAATTATGATGTGATGAACATTGTAATTTTCTACTGTCTGGGTGTTAATATTTATAGTATGTATGTATTTACAAAAAAAAAGTATGTTTAAGTATGTCTATCAGCTATCTAGTTGCCATAGTACAAGCTTTGCTTAGTTTGGGACTAGATGGCGCTGTGTAAAATGTCCGAGAATATTTTTTTTTTTTTTATTTATTTATTTATTTTATAATTAATTGTCTTATCACATAAATAGTCCTTCACTGAGTAGTAAAATTGTTTATGAGCAAGTTATAAATGAGAATATTTAATAGAGCTGTCAAAAAAATATAATAATTTTGTCACTGTATTATAAGAATTCATTATTAAAATCCAGTTCATTTTTTACGTGCCGCTCGACCGCATCACGTTTCGATGGCTAGATTACCGCAATCTATCTTTTTAACGCCTGCAAGATTTATTATATTTTATGTGATATTTTGTACGATAATACTTAAAGGTTACTTTATACATATCGGTTTTTGTTTCATTATCGAGTTTCGTGCAAACTCTGGTATTCAAAGTAGCCTAGATGGAATATCACTTCTAGATGGAAATGCATTTTATTTTTTTTATACAATTAAACTCTTTTTTACACCATTTCCACATTTATTAATAAACTTTATTTAATTTACAATCGATTACGAACAATCATCATCAGGTAGTAAAATAGAATGAGCTGATCTTTCATCCCCCTATCTTCGTAACCCCATACCGATTACTCTCATCTTCGAACTTAGATTTTCATTTGTGTAAATTTTCGTCAACGAAATTATATCATGATCAAATTTTTTTCTCAAGGTATTGGTTAAGATATTGGTATACGACAGATTTCCAAAATGTCAATATTGTGCAAAAAAAAATAGAATTATTAGAATTATAATTATTAGAACAAACACTAAAACCTCTGGGGGGCTTGTCGTAATACATAATCGAAAACCGCATGTATATCGGTTAATCCGTTTCAGTGCGTACAAACGCCCGACAAACAGACAAACAGAGAGTGTATGTCTTTTATAAGCCGGAAAAATTTTGTGATTTCATGCTTAAATAAGATTTCTGTGTGTCATCCTTCTATGCAAATGTTACATGTTATTTGTTAGCTGTCATCGAAGTCTTCTGAAAGAGTAGGTGCTTTTAGTGATATGAGCGTATTGGTACCGATTGCGTCTTATGCTCGAACGTCTTATTCACGTCTACCCTCGTCTAAGACATGAATGCCAGAATCAAATGAAGAAGAAGACGACTACCCTCACTTTGCTGATAATCGTTATGACTAGCTATGATTTGTTCTAACTAGTTCTATTATTGGCTAGTTGTGTAGAATCACACAAATTTTTTATTAAATTCCACATAATTTTCAATAGATCCTCTATTTTGTAAAATTATGTTTGTATAAATATCTATTTCGTCAAAAGTTTATTTTTGCAAAAATTCCGTTAATAAACTTCTATTTTATTTGAAAAGAACTATCCAATAATTACTATTTAATAACTGTTATATTTTAAGTCCGTAGTATATCCTAAATTAAATATAACAAAAGTGTCACTACATATAAATCAAAACTAAACTTATACATCAAACGAATCTGATTTCCAAACATTTAAAGGAAATTCAACTAGTCAGCGACAATTGGCGAGAACTCGAAAGAAAAAGTTGTGGACTTCCGATTTTCATTACGCTCCACCCGACAAATCCGCGCTAAAGTATGTCTTTAATGAGAGAGCCGCAAGAAAAATAAGCTTTAATTCCCACCGGCGTCGAAAACTTCCACAAACTTTAGAAGCAATCAAAGCCTTCCTCTGAACCACTGTTTGAGCGAAACAATCTATTTTTATTTTTGCCATTATCCGAGTTTTAATTCTTCGATCTCTTTTCATCCCTGGATTGTTGATAATGAAAATCCTGCAGTAGTTTGAGGTTGAAGCTCTCCTAATTACAGATCGATGTAGAAATTTAACACTAAGTAAATGTAAGGCTCACTGGTTTTAGTTCAAGATGGATTTGGCTTTTGGGTTCTGGAAAGTGGATACTCTCGTTGTCAAGTTTAAACTTGACAGTTACAGTCGAATTAATAATGAGTTCTGTTGATTGCAGTTATAGCAAAATATATGAAACACGTATGAATAGTGTAAATAGTGGTATGACGCCTGTGCTGCAAAAATCGAAATATGTGATATATATACAGACTACCAAAAACATGCAGGACAAAGCTCGGTGAACTCAGCTTTACGGTTATAAGGACCGCTGCGATGGTTCAGTGGTTTACACTATAAGAGGATACGATTTCCTTAGGAAACGTGATAAATAAATAATCTGGCACGGCAAGTCAGCCAACCAACTTGCCATTAAATAACAAAGCTTTATATTTACATATTTTAATAAAAAAATCATAAATATTTACACGCTAACTCTATTAAATACCATATATTTCAAAGTCCCGGTTTCATTTACATGCAAAATACCGCAACTTTGCACTATAGTGAGCCCACCTTCGTACTTTAAATAAGTTTCCAAACTTCGGCGTGCAAGTTTATTAAATTAACGCATTTTGTTCGTAAACTGTGGTTTATATAGATTAGAAGTTTTCAAGAAGGTGAACAGTGTAACAGTAGCTAATAATAATGTTGTGGAAGCGAATACATTTATTAACTGAGCGAAGCGAGGTCTCAGATTGGAGATGGCCAGGCAGTTGTATATTTGTATGTCTGTATGTAAGTATGAAAAAACTCTGTCGGACGATAACTGGAGTATCGTTTATCTGATCTTGATGATATTTCATAGGCGAATAGTTTAGACAAAAGAAAATGTCGAGTTCGAAGATGAGCGTAATCGGTGGAGGGGGGTAACAAAGGTAGGGGTGAAATGGGCGATTTTCATATGAATATAGCCGAGTGTGGTACCAAATGAAAGGTCTTGATTCATACATTACAACGCCAGGTCTAGTTCGGGGCGAGCCACTAATTATTATTATTATACAATGCCTGCTTGGTTCCGATAGTTTACCTATAATTATCATAACTATACCATACTATCAATTGGAATTAATCAACCACTGCAATTTAAGGTATGCAGGGAGTAATGAGGTCAGTGGCACACTACATTAACGAAATAGATATTAATAATAATAAGGGAAGACTGAATAAGCGGCAAGGGAACATATATATCAACATAAGTATTATGAACAATAAAATATACATATAAATACTAAATATACATACTTAACCACTTATATACTTTAAAAGATAATATTCAAGCACAACTACCATTAAGCCTGGGTTTGCTCTATTAAAAGAATATGTTTATCACATAATAAGGTAATAACTGTGCAAGAAATTGTTATAATTAGAGATACTATAAGGTTTAAAGAAATTTATTTTTCATAAGAACATTGTTCACTTAAAATGAGATATAAACATTTAAAATTGCTTAGTATCTATCACTTCTCTATGACTAACTTACTTGTCTAGATTTAACATATATTGCTTAAGTTTAGTTTT
>LQNK01000939.1:94375-126512 GCA_001586405.1 Phoebis sennae
ATATTTTTTGTGATATTCTGTAAGATAATACTTAAAGGTTACTTTATACATATCGGTTTTTTGTTTCATTTTCGAGTTTCGTGCAAACTCTGGTATTTAAAGCGCAATCGGTACCAATGCAATGCGTCCAGATACTAAAAGCACCTACTCTTTTATAAAACTTCAATGACAGCTAACAAATAACATGTGACATTTGCATAGAAAGATGACACACAGAAATCTTATTAAAGCATAACATCACAAAATTTTGCCGGCTTAATATACACTCTCTGAGTCATCCCGATTCTGGGATGTAGTTTCTCTCTGTCAATACATATAAACCAAAACTACACTTATTCATCAAACGAATCTGATTTCCAAACATTTAAAGGAAATTCAACTAGTCAACGACAATTGGCGAGAACTCGAAAGAAAAAGTTGTGGACTTCCGATTTTCATTACGCTCCACCCGACAAATCCGCGCTAAAGTATGTCTTTAATGAGAGAGCCGCAAGAAAAATAAGCTTTAATTCCCACCGGCGTCGAAAACTTCCACAAACTTTAGAAGCAATCAAAGCCTTCCTGAACCACTGTTTGAGCGAAACAATCTATTTTTATTTTTGCCATTATCCGAGTTTTAATTCTTCGATCTCTTTTCATCCCTGGATTGTTGATAATGAAAATCCTGCAGTAGTTTTGAGGTTGAAGCTCTCCTAATTACAGATCGATGTAGAAATTTAACACTAAGTAAATGTAAGGCTCACTGGTTTTAGTTTGAGATGGATTTGGCTTTTGGGTCCTGGAAAGTGGATACTCTTATTGTCAAGTTTAAACTTGACAGTTACAGTCGAATTATTAATGACTTCTGTTGATTGCATTTATAACAAAATATATAAAAAACGTTCCTCCTAACCGAATTTCGGCCACGGTGGCCAATATCTACAGGGATCAGCCAACTGCGCGGGAGATATGATAGTGCACAAGTGTGTGCGCAAACACAGGTGCACTCTCTATTCCTTCACTCTCATAGGCCGATGGGACGGTAGACCGACACGACCGGAGAGAGCTCAGGCGCAGGACCGACGGCTTTACGTGCTCTATAGCAAAAATATTTTTTTGCTTTTTGCTTTTGGTACTTATAGCAAAATATATAAAACACGTATGTGTCTTAACGTGTAAATAGTGGTATGACGCCTGTGCTGCAAAAATCGAAATATGCGATATATATACAGACTACCAAAAACATGCAGGACAAAGATCAGTCAACTCAGCTTTACGGTTATAAGGACCGCTGCGATGGTTCAGTGGTTTACACTATAAGAGGATACGATTTCCTTAGGAGACGTGATAAATAAATAATCTGGCACGGCAAGTCAGCCAACCAACTTGCCACTAAATAAACAAATATATACAATAACAAAGCTTTATATTTACATATTTTAATAAAAAAATCATAAATATTTACACGCTAACTCTATTAAATACCATATATTTCAAAGTTCCGGTTTCATTTACGTGCAAAATACCGCAACTTTGCACTATAGTGAGCCCACCTTCGTACTTTAAATAAGTTTCCAAACTTCGGCGTGCAAGTTTATTAAATTAACGCATTTTGTTCGTAAACTGTGGTTTATATAGATTAGAAGTTTTCAAGAAGGTGAACAGTGTAACAGTAGCTAATAATAATGTTGTGGAAGCGAATACATTTATTGACTAAGCGAAGCGAGGTCTCAGATTGGAGATGGCCGGGCAGTTGTATATTTGTAAGTATGTAAGTATGAAAAAACTCTGTCGGATGATAACTGGATTATCGTTTATCTGATCTTGATGATATTTCATAGGCGAATAGTTTAGACAAAAGAAAATGTCGAGTTCGAAGATGAGCATAATCGGTGGAGGGGGGGTAACAAAGGTAGGGGTGAAATAGGTGATTTTCATGTGAATATAGCCGAGTGTGGTACCAAATGAAAGGTCTTGATTCATACATTATAACGCCAGGTCTAGTTTGGGGCGAGCCACTAATTATTATTATTATACAATGCCTGCTTGGTTCCGATAGTTTACCTATAATTATCATAACTATAACATACTATCAATTGGATTTAATCAACCACTGCAATTTAAGGTATGCAGGGAGTAATGAGGTCAGTGGCACACTACATTAACGAAATAGATATTAATAATAATTAGGGAAGACTGAATAAGCGGCAAGGGAACATATATATCAACATAAATATTATGAACAATAAAATATACATATAAATACTAAATATACATACTTAACCACTTATATACTTTAAAAGATAATATTTAAGCACAACTACCACTAAGGCTGGGTTTGCTCCATTAAAAGAATATGTTTATTGCATAATAAGGTAATAACTGTGCAAGAAATTGTTATAATTAGAGATACTATTGTCTGGTATTTTTTTTTTATCGACGGGATCAATATCGGTAGAACAATTATGTCAAGCAAAATATGCGAATAAAACAAATAAAAATAATAACATTACTGGACATTTTACACAACGCCATCTATTCAAACTAAGCAAAGTTTGTACTATGGCTAGATAACTGATAGACGTACTTGAACATACTTTTGCAAATACGTACATACTATAGATAAAGAAACACCCAGATAGTAGAAATTACAATATTCCTCACATCATATTTTCTACTCATGGGGATCGAACCCACACCCTCCAATATTCCATTGCTGTATCCCCTGCGAAAATTGGGACATCAAATTAAAATCCTTATAATTAAGAATTATTGAAATAATATATCAAATAATAAAAATAATAATATATGAAATAAAAAAGATGTATCATCGTCGCACGAAAATGTCTTCCTTTTTATTTGTTTTAATTGTACCTACAGAGCAATATTTCTTCTTGTGTAATATATGGGTTTAGTGCTTGATGTAAAATTTAAATAAATAAAAAATGTATCAATTTCGTCAAAATCTGCCGCGAGATTCCCTTCGTCATCTTTTGTCGCTCGCTACAGCTTCGAATCCTGAACGAAAATCAACAATACACTACATACAGTATGAAAAGGTAATACAAGTTATTAACGTGATCTTCATTAAATTTCGATAGGGTCTTAGGTAAAGTTTTCCCTAGAGACACGAAATGAAGATTCGATTCCTTGTGATCTTTCTAAACGTGAGATATCACGTGATTTGCTTCGATTAGCAACGTGATATTTGACATTTGTATTATAGAATATTCATAAACCACGTGACAATATCACGTTAAGCACAATGAACAAAGTTTTTGGTTTTATCTAAGGCAACTAGTAAATAGTAATGTTGCTGTTTTGTTGACAAAATGACCATTTTTTCATATGAGCAATTTAGTAACATTTTAAAGTAAAAGTAAAAGTAAAAGTAAAAGTCAACGTCAACGTCAAAGTCAAAGTCAAAGTCAAAGTCAAAGTCAAAGTCAAAGTCAAACTCAAGTCAAAGTTAAAAAGTTTATCTTCCAAATCAACCTTTTTTAGGGCGCTTTTAGACCGTCATTGCATTTACATAATGATTTTTTTTATTTACCACCGCCATTTGTTAAAAATAACTGAAATGTGATAGTATAATACAGTGGTGCCATCTATATAATTCATTAGCGGATCAGCAAGTTGTAAAATAAAAAAGACTAACGTTATATAGTTTTTTTTTATAGAGGAAGGGGGCAGTCGAGCAGGCAATCCACCTGATAAATATATAATATAATATATGATTGAAATAGTGCTGTAAATTGGAAATTGAAAAAACTCACTATGCAGCTTCTTGCCAGTTCTCACTAGAAACAACTTTGAATCTTGTAGCTCATTTAAATGTGACGATTCAACAGAGAAGTTTATTGAATATACACTTACTTTATTTGATTTCAAAAGTTATTTCAGTGACGTTTAAAGCTGCCTATTTTCCATTTACAGAGCTCGTGGTATTCCACTCACTTAAAATTAAATTCCAAACCCAAAGCTTCGGCAGTTGCTACAGTTTGTATTTCCAGAACAGTGATAGCGCAAAGTCAAAAGGAAAATCTACTGAAAAATTATTTCAATCCGACTCCGCTGGCAGCGTTCATCAAATTTTAATTCACACGATGTTTACTCGTATGCAGCATAATTTAACGTGGCTCAAAGGTCGTGCCGTTGGTCTAGTGGTTGCATCTTTAGTTATAGATCGAGGGTCTCGGGTTCGAATCCCGAAGGCCAAAAAAACTATTATTCGGTTTTTCTGACATTTCTAATCTCAGTAACAGCCCTGAGTCTGGAAGTTGGTGGCGTTGAAACACTCCCGTGCCTCGGAGAGCATGTAAAGCCGTCAGTCCTGCGCCTGATCTCTCTCCGGTCGTGTCGATCTGCCGTCTCATCGGGTTATGAGAGTAAAATAAAAAAAACTTGTGAGGAATATAAATATTCGCGTGAACACAGATCCATTCTGGTGCACTTGTGTTTGCGCTTGTTGTTTGTCCTGCGCAGCTGACTAGTTTCTGTTGAGATTGACCACCGAAGTCGGTCAGGGGAGCTTTTATAATTAAGATATACGTATAAGTTAAAATTCACAATATCACTTGTCTCTCACAAATCGAAGATGCGATCCTATCTGCCTTAAACATACATGATTTCGAGCTCACACCGTACGTAAAATATTCTATGAATAATTCACACGTCATAACATTGAGTGAACCGAATAAGATCTCTTGAAGGCGTCGTATAAACAAAGTAAAGAGTTACTTTGCGCTGCAAACATTGGCAAGGGTTAGGTTTGTAGTATAAGCTTAAAGAACACTTGTGTTAAATCATACTTGTTTTTTACAAGAATATCTTGGGTTTACATTGTTATTTTGTTTGTTTTGATGACCCGATTGGCGCAGTGGATGTGGCAATGGTCTATTGCGCCAGAGGGTGTGGATTCCGATCCCCTCGAGTAGAATATTATTATGTGATGAACAATGTAATCTTCTACTGTCTGGGTGTTAATCTATGTATAGTATGTATGTATTTAAAAAAAAAGTATGTTTAAGTATGTCTTAAAATTATCTAGTGTCCATAGTACAAGCTTTGCTTGTTAAATATTCAGGAATACTAATTCCGGTCTGAAACTGTCGGCCTATATCGAATAAATAAGTAGTGAGTATAACCCGTGTTAACTATTTAAAATTATACGATAGCTTACTTGTCGTTATAGAATTATATTCTTTAGATTGTTGTTGTACCGTATATACAATATGTATATTTTGTAAACACTTCACCATAAACCCTACCCATAGATAACATCCGCTTATTGTTCCTACAAAAATACGAATGAGGAAAATTCAGAATTCATATAGCCTTAATATGAAAAAAAAAAACACAGAAAATTCGTTATAAAAATACATAGCCCGTCAAAAGCAGCATTAAGATAAATAAAGAGTTGTAATCATTTTTTCGCCGTTTACTGCAAAAATTAAGGCACCATGAGATAACATTGATACAAAGGCACGTTATCTTCACACGGCAGGCGGTAAATTATTGCGGAACAAAACATTGTTTAATAAAAACCCGGGTGAGTCCCGCGATTACCTAAAAATCCCTTTTATTCGCTGCTATGAAACTGCGTAACTGGAGAAATACTTAGATGAAAATCGGAAGCTAGTAGGCAAGTCACGATTTGTTTGAATTTCCCTAAAGATAATAAACGTTTTGGGGTAAATTAAACAGCTGTTTTGCTTGGGCTTGCCGTGTAGCAATTTTAATACCGTAAAGTAAGAATGGAAGATGTAAATGGGATGACGTATCACAACATACACATTTTTAACAACACTAGAAATACTTTTAAATCAAAAATATTTTTTGATAACATGTGCACATAGTTTGTTTGTTGGGTGTTATTTATTACCTTGATTACATTGATATTGTAAGACTTTATGTTCTCTTTCTTTGCATTGGTAAAAAAGTATTGTGAATACCTGCAATTGGGTTTACTTACTATATATATATTGGTTAAAATGTCTACATTTTTCTGCAACGCGGGTTTTTGTTAAAATAAATAAATAAATCAATCTTCAAATGTGACTATAAATTAAAAACTTCGTATAAGCATTTTTTATAATTAAACCCATTGATATACGTACAAATGCTGTAAGCTTTAAGAAATTTGCTATCGACACGTTGATCCAAACAAATTTAGCAGTTCCAACAAGAGCTTTACTCACTTGTAGGTTATGCAATTGTAAAATTGATATTTACAACCACTGTATATTGTGTTACTGTTTTTATCTCTAATAAAAAAAAATAAAACTAAATGTTTATGATTTTAAAACCAGGACTATATTTAAATCACAAATTAAATACATTAGGATTTTACCCGACCTTGTGATAAATAAAATAACATTTTATATGAATACATAATTTACGTACTAATATGATCAGAGAGAGAACAGACCGACAGATTTAGGACACGGGAATGTAACTGTTACTGAGATTCTTTTTGGGTATTTACTCAATATTTTTACATTTTTTTTGGCCCCACCCGTTTAATTTACATCGAACCCAAGACCCCTCCAATTGTAGATAGTAGTAAAACGCAAGCACTAAACTAACGAGGTATCATGTGTACCATTACATATAGTAATGTCACAATCGTTTTATATAGTACATCAGTAATTAATTTTGATGCTAATAAATAAATTTGTATTCGTATTTGTAATTGGTTCCGCCGGTCTATGCTTATCTGTTTGATAGGTTACATGAATAGTCAGGTGACAACAATACAACATTCAAAGTGAGAAGCGAGCCTTTGACTGAGTTTACGGTCGCTTGGCCTATAATAAAGCAACGCTTTCATCCTCTGATCCGGGCAATCGTCGAGCGCCTAAAGCGAATTAGGAGTAATATTGACGTCGATCGTTTGTGTCAAATTCAAATCGTTTATAAAATGGCTTCCTTAAGCTCTTTTGTAATGTTTTTTTATGATATGACACAAGTGGAACATGCGGTTAATCTGATGTTAAGTCCCTTGCCGGCTTGAAGGAATAGGCAGGGATAAGGACTTTCACCGGTACGAGCTTGACCCAATTGGCTCCCACGCTTTTATTGCTGAAGATGTTATGCAGCAGAATTATCCTCTGTTGCCTCTTACGATACCCATGGGTAAAAAACCACCCTTTTTTATATACCCGTCGCCACACGAAGTATGTAACATATATTATTTAATTTCCACTTATTTGGAAAACAGTGTATGTTATTATATCACCTGCTACCTTATACAAGCTTTCTCGATTAATTCTCGATTAATGGTCTATCTAACACATTTTTTTTTTCAAATCGGACTAGTCGTTCCGAAGATTAGCGCTTTCAAACAAACAAAAAATAAATAAACGTTAAATTTGAAGTAAAAAAAAATAAAAAATAAAATTTAAAATAGATCTACATTTAAACAGTATTACTAACAATAATTATTATATATCTTTCAAATAAACTCATTACTTCAACAATAACAAATAAATCAAAATATTCCTCAATATTTCACGCGTTTATAAAATATGTTTGGTGCAGAAGATGTAATGTCCAAATTTCCAATACTTGAAGTTTATTTGTCGCTCAATACTCGACTCGCTACGCCATAACCGCCTGTCCAAAATACAGTAGTACCAAAGATGTACATACTCACATACTAGATATGACACTTTGATCTAGTGGTTTCTTCTTTGACTACAGATCATAGCGTTCGGAGTTCGAAAAATGTTTCCAAAAAATGTCAGTTCGTCGAAGGCTAGAAATATACTATAGTTAACATTTTTTAGGTACAAATAAAGCCAATTATAGAAATATAAATATAGAAAACCATTTATTGGGACACACAACTCATTATACATACAATTACAAACACATACAAACTATAATAATTACAAGTCTGCACATATACAAAATATCAATAACAAATCTGGTAGGTACTACAACTGCAAAAGAGGACTTACTTAAGGGACTACATAAGATGTTTTTAAGTTTGGACAAAGAAGTATGGAAAATGTCAATACCAGCCTTCCTGGATGAAGCATTATAAGTACAGCACGACCTGAAGAGTAACGAATTGTCTGTATCTACTTCTTACCACTGTAATAGCTATATATATGAAATACCTCCATACTTGTAGGGATTCATTCTATTTATCTCTCAAAAGATCGTCCAAAGAACAGCTAGCAAATTTTAATATTCACATTGGCTCTTTACGGGTACGGAAACGTAAAATGTCCAAAAAGCCTATAATATACATGCAATTTGTGGTACAATGCATTCACTAATTATTCAAACAATTCCACAAACAACGAATGCAACGAATTAAGCAGCAATAGAAATAATAACGCTTCAAATAATTCACGTGTAGCTAGATACCTACCTTATTATTAGATACCTTCATTATTAACAAAATGAGTTGGTTTCGTTTGCTTCTTTTACCACGAGTCATTATATAAATAGAGATTCACCGGTAATTATTTTGGTTACGAAAATATACCACATTGGTACAGAATAATATTTTCTTAAGAGCGACAAGATTAGCCAGAGCTTGGATCGATTGCCCCATGTTGGCAAGCAAAATTAGCTTAAAATTCCTTTCGTGCAATCTTCGCATTGAATATTATTAGACGTACCATTCTAAACCACTAATTATAGTGCCAACAGTTACTTAGAGCCTGAAACTTATTCAATAGATATGCAATACTTATAAAATTGACTTGTGTAACTGCAGTAAAAGCTTAATAATAAGTCATTATAAAAAGGAAAATAAAAGTTCCACAATCCATAGGTTATTGCATGGTTCTAGACGTCATTCATTATATTGTGCCGACACATTATATTATGTTATTCTTAATCAGCAAAATATGTCACGATCCAGATTTGTTCCAAGAAGCGAATCGATATTTGATTAGCGTTATATTATTATTATTGTAAACTCAGTCGCCGCTAGCCAAAGCAGTCGCTATCCCACCTTCACACTGTAACCATCTCTTGTAATAGCGTAAAACAATATAATCACTATTCATAGTTGCCTTTTATTCCAACATCCACATATATTAGGCAAAATATTATGTGATTTAATTAGCGAACTAGTTAGATGTACTTTGTCATTCAAACCGCTGTAAGCCATCCAAACATATAAAAAGATGCATTTCAAGTAGCGACATTCCATGGCACTAAAATATTATTTATTTATTTATTTATCTTTAAGAGTACACCAACAAAATGTTTACAAATAAGTACAATAAAAAGTTACATTTGTTTTAGTTTCGCAAACATTTCAAATTACAGGCGTACACAGCTTGTTTAGAAACTAATATAAGGCAACTTTGTAGCTATACATTTTAAATTTTGATTATATATCTCTAGATAAAAAAAAGAAGCAGAACAAGTATATAATTATTTACCTACCTTACATTGTTGTTCTTATATACATATTATAAACCATAGACGCTTCTAGAAACCTTACATCTGCGAATGCATTTTGTATACGTAGCACGTAGATGCAGTAGCTACAGTTGAGGCGAATAAATTCCGCGATTTGTGGTTGGAAGGCTTCCAGGGCGATGTTGGTGTTAGTGTCCAAACAGGCTGAGCGCTGATAAAGATATCCTTATACCTTGCAAGAGGTCAGTGAGGGGATATTTCAAAATTCTGTTAGTTATATTCTTAGTTAATATATATGTAAGAAACTAATAGAGGGGCTTTGTACAATTATGTCGAATGTAATAAAAATGTACTGAGATTCTACACAACTGGCCAATTATAGAACTAGTCAGTTAACAACAAATCACAGCTAGTTATAAAAACTATTAGCAAGGTGAGGGTAGTTGGGTCGTGACGTCAATAAGACGTTCGAGCACCAGGCGCAATCGGTACCAATGCGCCCAGATACTGAACGCGCTTACTCTTTTATAGGACTTTGATGACAGCTAACAACTGACAATTGACATTTGCATAGAAAGATGACATTCAGAACTTGTTAATACATGAAATCACAAAATGTTTCCGACATATATATATATATAATCAAATTACATTTTAATCGCGTTACGTCCCGATAATTCGTATCAAATAATTTCGTATGGAATAAGTAAGATTTAAAAGTATAAGTTTTTAAAATGACTGATTCTCTGTTCTGACATGTGTGTCTTGTGACTATTCCTAATTAACTTATATTATAATGTGATGAAATTGTTAAATATAGTTACATCTGTAGGAGGTAAGTGTATAAAATGAAAAAACAATCACTATATCACTGTATATGTCACTATATATACTTTCATTTGTAGATCGTTTGCAAAGCAAATTCAAACCGAACAGACAATCTTTTTTTTTTTCGAATGGGCAAACGCAGATAGCCTGAAGGGCTGTTTCAGCTCAACCGGACTGCTTGGGCGAGCACACTAGTGCTCAGCCGCGGGTTGCGGTGGGCCTAAGGGCGCCTCCTGTGAGGCTCGAACCTCGACTGGGCTACCGCAGGAAGGTATTGACGAATTGAAGAGCGGGACGGAATCTCGGCTGGCCGAGTGGTACTAGAACAGACAATCACGGGTGGCGGTTATTTAATACTTAAAGTCAAATCAGTCACTATACTCATACAGATTAACTTTTGCATATTAATTTCAACAACATCCATCGTTTGCTCTGATATTATATTCTAGAACATTAAACGAATTTATCAAAGCCTTAAATCGAGACGCATAACCAGTCTGACAAACTGCAAAGCTTGAGCATTATAATAATGCTTTATTCCACTATTACAAGCAATAAGTTGAGTAAGTATAATGAATGTTAAAAGTTGCAGCGTAGAGTAAATAACAACGGGTCCCGGATTAAACAAGATATACGTTGTGTGCAAGTTCGCTGTTTTGTATGGAGATGAAGTGTTCGGAAAACCGACAAAACGCAAAGATTATGTTGAAGACCCTACTCTTTGATCTTCATTAAAGCTTTGGTATTGTGAGTTTCGACAACTTCGATAATTCTACGCTTCATTATTCTAGTAACACAAATTTTATTTACGCAAAAAAAATTGTGTTACCCTATGTTGGTTCTCAATTACTATAAAAATCATTCTTCATTTAATTAATTAATTTAATTAAATTCTTCTCAATTACTATGAAACGGGCAGCGTCTATGATGCGAAGAATGCGCGGTAGTACCAACAGTATTCTGAAGGCCTTGTATGAGAAAGTGGACGGTCCCTTTTGATAAACTTAATATTGCAATGTCTTCAACGTATATAGGTAAACATTTTAAGATTATTTTTCATTTTACTAAATTTAATGTAATTCGTTCATAATATTTAATTAATACTAACATAGTTTGTAAGATCAATGTGTACTAACAAATTATATGGATGCTTATCTAGAAATAAAAATTATTATTATATTATATATTTAATTATTCTGTATTTAAACCTTAATCAATTTAAAATTTTGATTATAAATCACCTTTATTTATGTAAATTATGCATAGTTTATAAGTAGTGGTATTAAACTAAAATTGCTAATAAACATCTGCACAAGCATATTCTTTGACATGGCAATAAATTTAGGCAACAAGTCAGCCGTAGTGTTGAACTAACTTCTTTACACCTGGCCTGATGCTTTTGTAAATTTTTTAAAGGATTTTAATCGCATTGTATAATATTTATTTATTATACAAGTTCGAATTTCGAACACTTCCACATACCATCTTCGTGTAAGTGGAAGTAGACACATTTTTGAAACACTGATGAAGACAACTGTCACTTCACACATCTGTCACCATGCTTGCTGTAAATAGTTCGAAATGGGTTAATTAATAATGTAAAATAATGTTTATTAATAAACCGCGTTTTAAGTTATACAAGCTTCTAATTTGTTATATCACAGTAAGCTCTTCTAGCTTTTTATATAATACTGTTAACAAACTATCACAATCTTTACTTGTCTCTCTGTATGTCTGTATGTATGTATGTCTTCTACCTAAACCACAGAATTGGTTTGGATGAAATTTTGTACAGAGATTGTTTAAAATCCCAAAAAGGAGGATAGCTTTTATCTCAGAAATAAAACGGCAACGGGAAAAATACGCGGGTAAAACCGCCTAGTACACCTAATCTATACATATCTATATACATATAATAAAAGAGTAACCGAACCATTTCCGTACATTGAATATTTTTCAAAAAGAGTGATTGGTATGTAATATGTATGTTCCATAGATACCAAAACCATGGTTAGAATTTTTTTTTTCTGTTTGTCTGTTTGTCTGTTTATCTGTTTGTATGTTCGTCAATCACGTAATAACTATTGGGTAGATTTTGATAAAGTTTCATATGCTGATAGACCAATATTGGGTTCAACTTATAGGCTACATTTTATTTTAAAAAATATATTTTTGGGGTGGCTCTCCATACATGTAAACGGAGGGTAAAAAAATAAATTCGCGAATACATCATTGAGTGAGGCTTCATTGGAAAGGTCTTTAAAAATGATATCGAGGTTTCTATATGAGTTTTCTGCTAAAATAAATATTTTTTGAAATATACGCTTCTAAAGTCGTGAAATTGTATTACCACGTGACAATGTGAGATTTTGGTTGTGTTGCAGACATACCTTTTTATACTCTTGACGTATAGATTAAGACGTTAAAACATTCAATGAATCCTCAAAAACCTTCAAAAAATAACTAACTCTCTGCCGGCGGCTTCGCTCGCGTGGGCTTCGATTTTCAGGCGCGCGCTCTGTGAGGTTTTGATCAAACCTATTTCCATAGAAAATTATAAAAATACTATAGACATGCGCATATACCAGTGGTCCTGCGATCGTAATTTTATTAAACTTTTGTTGTGCTCCTCTAAAAATACAGAAATTAGTAGCCCACGCGTGCGAAGCCGCGGGCGGAAAGCTAGTATAGTATAAAATCTTAATAATTCGTAATCAAAGTATACGTTCAAAAGCAGCCACGTTATTAATTTCGACTCTATGCGCCGTTATCCATTCACAAAACTTTATTCCGATTAAATATTAATTAAATTTCCACACATTAACTGAATAAAACTTTGTTGCATTTACACGTAATAAACGCAGGCTTTAAACTCATCTCATACGCATATAATTGAAACCGAATCACCAGCCATTAAACAGAAAATTATTACACTTTTGACAATTTATTCGACTGCCAATCTCGTCTGCATCTGATTTAGCCTTTGAAAGGCCTGTATCATTCGTTATTCAGCAAACAGGCTGAAAATACCGTTTCCATTCAAATACCGTCATTATTAACAATGATCTTTTATGAATATGATAGTGGAAACGTGTTATCGCAGGCATCATTTTGGTTTTCTTTTACCAATTGTTTAATATCGTTTCTTATATTAAACGGCGAGAATGTAGGGGATTCATATTTTTGAGAGGCAACGATAGATACATTTATACACAAACTTTTTGGCTAGAAGGTTTGAGTCAAGCGTAAACTCTTTGTGTATTTCGAGACCAGGATTTTATTAACATTTAAATGATACTAGTTCCTATCCGCGGCGTATTTCGCCTGCGTGAAATTCAGTGCCTATAAATCAATAAATAGTATCATTTAATCCATGTAATATAATATATGTATATAAAATTCCATGGAAATCCTTTTAATAGTTGCGGCGTGATTGTTACACAAACATTCAAACATATAAGCAAACAAACATTCAAACTTCCGCATGAGTTATAATAATAATAAATCTCGAAAACCCAGAAACTTTTACTTAACATAAAATATTTTTTGAACTGTCATAGCGTCCTCTATCTGCAGGTACAATTATCCATTCATAACGCCAAACACTGTATATTAACTGACATCGACAATACAATACTAAAATTAAAATTTTACAATAGTAGAAAAATCAAAAAGGACTTCACATGCACGCATATTGCCCACAAGTTTTAAATAGATAGATAAATAAATTATTTATTCATAGAACATATTCATTATTACATTACACTCACACATAGACAAATTTACACAAAATAAGGTTGAAAGAGGGTATCGTGTTCTACGAAAAGGCCCTAGCTCAAACTAAACAATAAATAAGTTAGGCGCGATGATTCTGCACCGTATATTTGCAATCCTCACGTATTAAACTAGCCAAATGTGCAGCATGCGGGCAAAAACTAATATTTGTACGTGCGCCGCGAACATGCGGATAATGGTGTAAATAAATGAAGCATGCTCCATTGTTTTAGTGAATAATACATTCCATTGTAAAGATTATTTATGTTTCCATTATGGCTGGTCACGTTTGTAGTTTCGGCAATAACCAACCCATCATTAATTTAAATTGAATTATTAACTCGCCTAACGCCATGTTTAATTATGACCATAGTTATCATGGGCATGCCACTAAGATGTTTTCTCGGCACCAAATAATACAAATCATGTAACTATTCGTTTACACAAAAATACTTTTATTATTTAACGGCACTCCATTTACTTATGTTCGCCCTATTAATTTATGAATTTATCACCCCGTCACAATCAGATGAACGGAAAAAAAACCTAGCTATTGTTATAGGATCTATAAATCATATCTCTTTTTTGATATTAAATCTGGTAACTGTTTCATTATAAAATGTATAATTATATAGATATAGACGTGTATGCCCAAACTTCCTAATTAATACACCAAGATTTCTATTAAACATGAACAATGACCCTTCATTAACAACATCAGGTTTCGCATACATTATATTACGTAACGGGGAAACACTAAACTATTATTCGTATCACACGAGTTTGGGAGCACTTAAACATTTTCATGGGTCATAACAAGGAGAAACTTTCGTAGAAAGTGACCTGAAGACCGCAGTAAAGCGTTTGATTTATTTAAACATTTATCGCAAGCCTCTATCAATAAAATTTTAAATAATTAAAAAAAAGACAGGAAATCTAGAGGCTAGGAAATATGAGTTAGGTTAGTATTCGCGTCTAAATTTAAGGAAGCAAAATTTCTATAATACTCGGTCCTTAACTACTCCCGCTTTCCGATCCAAAACACTATATTATGTGACGGGGTAACACTAAACTACTATACGTATAACACACCAGTTTGGAAGCACTTAAACATTTTCATGGACCATAACAAGAAGGAACTCCGGGAGAATGACCTGAAGACCGCAGTAAAGCGTTTGACTGATTAACACTTATCGGAGGCTCCCATAATATTGAGAACGCTCGTAACGAAACGCAAGTTAATAGAAAGGGTTTCACCACAATAAGGGCAGATTGATAGATTTAATCAAGTGAATTCGGCTTGAACGGTTATTGTTTAACTTAATAAAATGTTGTTTAACTAAAACGATTTTTGGGCTTTGAACCTATTTCGCGTTCCTAAGAAATTTTTGGGATAACTATCCTATGCCCTTTATCGATTATCGAACTATCTTTGAACAAAGTTACATCTAAATCGGTTTAGTAGTTTTAACATAAAGAAGAGACAGATAGACAGAGTTACTTTTGCATTAGTAGGGATGAATATTTTTAGACATTTGATAACCAACAAGATAGAAATTCATTAAGAAGCTTAAGTAAAAACTGCAACTATCTAATCCCTTATTAGGTACTCATTAAATACCTAACATTATCAACGAATAAAAATAAACGATCGAGACAACAATTTTCAACATTTATTCTATTTGTTAAACAAATTCCATTAAACAGTGCTGAAGTTCTTTAGAGGGAGGCTAATTAAAACTCTGTGTAACTGGCAAGTTCGAGCTTGCTTGAAAATCGCAAAAACACTTTTTGTGTCATTTTTAATTAATCGTACTCAGTGTTAATCAGTAATTTGAATAATACTTGAGCCACTTTTGTCGACCTTTGTTTCTGCATAATTCTGTGTTGTGTAGGCATTTATTTGTCTTATAAATCAGACTATAGAGACTGGACAGATTAATCATTTGATTAGAATTACATCAGGCTCGATCCTTGATGTAATTCCAATCACTTTTATATACTTTATATAAAAGTGATATGCAATTCCATCAAGAAGTATCAATACAAAGTATAAAGTATAATTCCAATCAAATTATTAATCTTTATAGTCCGAGATAGACATAAGTATATTTTAGACTGTAAATGCTTGCTTATTACAGTTTCTTATTTTAATTTAGCAAATTTCTAATAATGTTATATTCCATCATGAACGGATTTTACATGTAGGATATAGTTGATAATTGCCTCACTTTTTAAAAAGGCGTATTAATCAAAGTATTTACTGAAAGATTGGTCCTTAATCTACTATAGAAGCTCGTTTTTTACATCGTTAATAATATGAGATTTGATCTGCCATATAGTTACAGAAAATACCAAATATTTGCGAGATAAACAAGTACCTCGCCTCGAGCTAGACCTTGTTATATAAATCAAGACCTTTTATTTGATACCACGTGCGGCTATATTAATTTCACCCCCTCTATCTATGTTACCTCCCCCCACCGATTTCTCTCATCTTCGAACTCGACATTTTCTTTTTATAAAATATTTGCTTCAAACGTACAAACGTAACAAACACTAGACTGAAATATCGATCAGTAATAAAAGTATTCTAGGTAGACTTTTGGCAGATATTTTTGCTTACACGGACAAATAACGCGCGCCTATTGCAACGATTCTTACGGCACCGAGGTTCTACAGACCTTGCTGGCCACTTTCGATTAAAATCAATAAAGTTCACTATTTAAAAAACCTAGCATAGCCTTAAAGATATCACAAATAACCACAAATAATATTAATTAATTGAACTTAATAGAATCGTTTTACTTCCATAGAGAAGATTGTCGTGCTCTAGTGACTCCCTAGTGGTGGAGAGTGAGAGCGCGGTCGATCACCCATGCGGTGGGCCGATGAAGTCAAAGCTGCAGTTGGCGGTACGCTGCACGAGTGCAGCAGATTGTCTGGGAACAGGGAGAGATGGCACAGCATCGCGAAGCAAGTTACATCTGCTCCTGATAACACATGATCGCTACGACCGCTCATGATCGATACGATTGAGAAGAGAATATAATTATATTAATGTTTTACGATATTGATCTATTTATAAAGGCAAAACTCCATCGCATAGTCACCGGTTTGAATGAACTAATGAATGAATGAATACACTTTATTATAATACACCTTAGTAAAATACTTAAAAATAATAATAGGTACAATATGGCTTAAAAGTATATTTGGCGTCCTTATGGCTTCAAAGCCATCTTATAATCTTATATCAGCTAATAATTATGAACAAGTTTTATTAGCTAGGTTTTCTCCTTTTGTGTACCCAGATTGCTGCTTCAACTATGATAATAGTGGCCACTTTGCTTTTCATTGCATAGGAACCTATTTCTAGCTTAGGCAATAGAAATAGAAATCCCAACAGAGCACGCTTAGTCTCTAATTATTTTTCCATAACCGGAAAATACGATTGCTCCAACGAAAATATCCTTCATTTCCATAGAAACCGAACGGGAGTCGATCACGGTTATTGAATTCGAATCACGTTGGCAGCGGACAAAAGCGAAGTAGATGTGGCTTTATTCAGAAATTTTACCAAATTGTCAGACACAGCGCCAATGCCTGTATTGGAGATTCAGTTGACCCATAAACAACTTATTGTATTAATTATTGTTTAAGTTTTAATATTGTAAATTGCAAACTTGTAAATTATATACGGCATACGAAATGTAACGAAAGGTTAAAGGCGATTCATAAGCTTTACTTATTAATTAATTGTAATTTATAATTATTACAGTCGTATTTTAATGTATCTTGTTCTTATTTAATTTAATTTATTATTGTTGTTATTGTTTAATGTATGGGTCCATGTAACCATAAAAATAGGTAAATAATAATCATTATCTACAAAAAAATAACATGCGTAGGCTAATCACAGGCTACGATATATATTTTGCTTCTATATGTTTTCTTTTAATTTGAATAAAAACACAATCAAAACATTTAAAATGTTGATATTCAGAAGCACACCAGTCCGATTAAATTACAACAAGTTTCACCTACGAAACCTTTATCATCTTTATCACCCTTTGACAGTCCACTGGACGTAGCTCTCGTAAGACTAAGACTCATACACGCAACTGAGGCCGATCGTCAGCTCGTCGCCATAAACCATGTCCCAATTCCCATTTCTAAAAATAACATGAACTCATTAAATCCGACATAATTTCCAACTGTAATAACCGTGTCATCATTCCAATATTCAAATGAACCATTAATCTCGAGCCATCGCAACTTGGTGCTAATTTAAAATCTGGATGTCTCTCCAACTTATAACGATGGAAAAGTTAGTGAAAGAAGTTCTCTAACAAAAAGCCAACTCATCGTCGAGGGTTGGCGGAAAATGAACGACGCCTCAAGTAGGTTATTTACTATGGAAGTTTATTCTTCATTGCATTTTATATCGATAATAAGCAAATACTTGATAGTATTACCGCAACGTTTGGATATAATACGATCCAAATTATCGAGGCTTGCAATATGAAAGGAAGAGAGAAATGAATGATAGAATTTTAAAAAATCGTTCATGTTTATATACCCGTTACTCGCCTATGTACGTCATTTAATGACTCGGTTTACAGGTTGTGTCGATTATATCAGGCAGTTGTTAACGAAAATGATTCTATTGACATATTCTCAAACAGTCTCGCCAGTTTTCGTCGCTTGGTACTGCTCTGCGTAGCACCTGAATTATATTGTTCAAGTAAGTATAAGTCCTTCTTTTTAAGTTGCTGATATCATTGTTTATATAAATAGTAACTGCCTACTCTCCACACTTACAATTTTGTGTATCCATGTTATAGACTTATACATAGAATTCTATATATTGTACCTTAATTTTTTCTACTGTTTACGTGTATAAGTTGTAAGGAAACCAATAAAACAAAATAAATGAAAGGATACACAGACGTTGCATGTTTTAAATCAACGATGGCGATGTTTAAACTAAAAATGGGGTGTAAAATCGCTTCGCCACACTCATTAACAAAGACTAGACTAGACCTAGAATACCCGTTTAACTATCTTACGCGGTGCTGACCGCCAATTCTCGTTATTTCTTTTTACTACAACGATATTACTAAACCGCTTAATGCTTCCATAAGTGGTTGTCACTGGCCTTCGGATAAGTACCTTAAATTAAAAGTAACTGCTAATAAGACGTTTAAAGGGTGCGATATTATTTCACGGGAGAAATTTCTAGAAAAACATTTCATAGCAGAGTTTTTGGCTGTTAACTAAAACACATGAATTTTTAATAAAGAATCGTGATTTGTTTAACTTGTTGTGTAATTGAAAGAGTCAGTAAAATTATTAAAAAATCTCAATTTATATGTCGATATATTTTCAAAGTTTTCTATTCATAAAATTCAATAGCAATACTGTATAATATCGTCAAACCATTTTTTGTTAAAAATATTAAAAATGATAGATATTTTCCAAAATTTAGACAAAAAACTGAAATAATAATGCATCATAGAATTTATAAAAATACAATCCCATTGCATTGGTATCATAATCAACGTGTCAAAAAGAAATCTCCAACAGTTACCTACTACTGACAAACGTAACCAATACTTAAACATAAGGAAACCTTCTCTTATTATTATGAACAAGCTTTTAATCTTTCGCAAAACCTTGACATCAAATCCGTTCACCTTACATAAAATTATTGGTGTTATTATCACGGTCTTGCATAGACAGAGTACTCATTTAACTTGGACTTACTCCACAATTGTTGTATACAGTTACTCCATTTGATGTTCATATACTTTTACTGTCTAACGGCCGTTTTCAATATTCTATCTATCCCTTGTTTTGCTTACTAAAGTCATTTGTCTGACTTTCTATCTATTTGTACTTACTTTGATTTCAATATGCTGTCGACGGATAGTCTTTGCTATGACTTTTGACGTCATATAATCTGAGATGACAAACCAATACAATTTAGGAAAGATAGTAGTATATACTGGGTATCTTTCTATGCTTATCTTGGAAAATAGAATATGATGTAAGCAGAGTGGAAGCTGATGGTATAGATACAAATACAAAATTGGATATTTTAAAGAATTAAATATCCGAATTATCCTTAATTATTATGAAGAATAGAAATATTTAATGCTGTATGAATAAAAAATATTTTTTATGCTAATATCTTCCCCTCGACTTCTAATCCGCTTACGTTATGTCCCCTAAAATTTTCAAGAATTAAGTTCGAAACCGCATTGGTTTTCTGGTAAGTGGACTGAATTATTTAATAATTTATTTTAAATGTATATAATATTGACTGCTTATAGAGTTTTACTTCATTCAATTAATTTTATTTTTTACTATTTGTTCCCCGCGGTTACATCGGCGTATAACTGCCGTTACCGTGTTATTTTCAGGATAAAATCCTAAGTCCATTCTCAGTTTTCGTACTACATATATTGATACCAAATTTCGTCCAAATCGTTTTAGGTCTGATACTGAGACAGACACACTAATTAAGTAAGGATTTTTGTTTGTATAATAATGAAATATTTATTAATTTATAATGACGTTAAGAAATATCTCGTATCTTAATAATGTCAAGATTAGCGGTAAGATTAACCATAAAATTGTATAAAAAAGCACAAAACAATGCGTTGAGTTTGAAATCTCATTCCGGTAATTCCATTTCCGCATTTTATCAAATAAAAGGGACAAATGAAATTGAATCACAGCCAGTGACGTAGATAATTGTGTCATCATGTTTTCTGTCAAATAAACAGGAATATTTTTAAGCGAGCTACATTTGTATAACGGCAGAAATACATTTTGCAAGTTGCCGGGTGCCAAAGTTAATCAAATGTCCGTCGCGGTGAGTGGAGTGTGACTTACAAACCTTAAGCGTTTTGTAATGCACGAATTTCATAGGTAAATAAATACTAACACCCGTATTCTAATTCGACGACCCAATTAGCGCAGTGGTTCAGCAATGTTCTATTGCGCTGGAGGGTGTGGGTTCGATCCCCACGAGCAGAAAATTATAATGTGATGAACATTATAATTTTCTACTGTCTGGGTGTTCATTTATCTATAGTATGTATGTATTTACAAAAAAAGTATGTTTAAGTATGTATACCAGTTATCTAGTTTCCATAGTACAAGCTTTGCTTAGTTTGGGACTAGATGGCGTTGTGTTAAATGTCCAGGAATATTTATTTATTTATTTACCTTGATCATTCCTCGACTCCACACAACCTCAGTCACTATTCGGCCTCTTTGGTGGATACTCCAGTTATGTCAAACTTTTATCTTACAATACCGAATTATATTTCTCAACGTCATATTTGACGTAATCTTGGCCGTGGTTGAGTGGAGGAGAATTAAGGTAACTTCTTAGAATACGGGTGTTAGTGTTTGTTTTAACGCGAGTACTTTCCATATTAAATGACATACTTTTAAAGATTTTAAACTTGGTTAATTATACATTACGGGCACCTGCTCACCGTACGAAACACAGTGCAATACTGCTTCACGCTGGTCTTCTGCTGGGAGGGTGGTACTTACGCCGGTGCGAGCTTGGCCCAATCGTGCAATGCTCGGCTCCCACTCTTAAATCTCAAATCTGTGGGAACTAAAAAAGCTTTCGATAGAAGCTATGCAACGTTAGCCGCTAGCGCTCATCCCTCAGCCCGTTGCACGTCGTAATTGTTTTAGTTTCTCCCTTCACAGTTTGACGTTTAATTACACTAGAATCGCTTTGTTTGTTGTTCTAAGTAAATATGTATTCGTGTGATTCTGTTAGCCCATATCCACACGTCTGATTCAGCTTCATGTCAGGCGTGTTCCGTCATAATGCTTGAATACCGGCTATTTTAATAGAATGGTAATAGAATAGAATGAACAATATTATAGTTGCTAACTGTATGAATCCGACTACATTTATATTTTCGAGAGAAATACAATATTTTCGAAGACATGTGAAATCACAGACCAATGGTAAATTATATATACATGCTGTATTTTTGAAATGGGCTTTCAGGGTTAAATCGTAAACTATGAAGAAATAAATAAATATTCCTGGAGATTTAACACAACGCCATCTAGTCCCAAACTAAGCAAACATCATAGTTCAAAATCCACCTCAAAAATTTACCCTGCATAGGCTCGTCTAAATCAAATTAGGTGTCTACCCTTTGTATTCCCAATTGTATAGGATTACGGTAAATAAGCCGTGTATTTAATTTAATTGACAACCTCGTCTAGTTGTTGCATCTTTGACTAGATCGAGTTCTCGGCTTCGATTTTTCGTAGCTCCAAATATCCTGTCTGCCTTTTATCCTCTAATCTATGGTGGTAGTATTGTCGTGTCAATTTATCGTACTCCGTACAATTATTATTGACGATATGAGAAGTCCATTTTTATCTTTATAAAACTATGGAGGTTTCGAACCCATCCTTGAACGAGCTATAACTAGTCAATTACTAGTGGCTCACTCCGAGAAAGACCGCGTTGTAATGTATAAATCAAGACCTTTCATTATGTCCCACACACAATTTCGACTTCATTATAACCATTTTAGTCTATATATCAAATTTCAAATAAAACAAGTATTGATATAATTTTCTACGGCATCTCAAAGAATTCTTAATTAAATAATACCCTTTTAAACAACCTCTTACACCGTACAGAACTAACTCCCGATCTTGGAATCTATTCTTCGTCGAACGTTACAATCTCAGTTACATTTTAGTATGTTATTAAGTAATTCACATTTGGGCTGCGAACGACAACCCGTGATAAATCCAGACCCAAGACTCAAGGTCTCTTAATTAAAGGGAACCCTTCCGAACTGCTTTTAATCTTGATAGTGGTGTTAATAAAGCCGCAGTTTGACACTATAACAATATATCAACTCGGTTTTTAGTTAATTTGTCGAAACGACTTATTTGGAACTTTGTAAATTAATTTGCTTATTGCGGTATGGTATTCATTGATTTATTTTAATTGTTAAGTTATGTTTGCATTTATGCGGTATTCGCAAAAATAACACATCCTGTATATCTCATTATTTGCCAAATTTTCCAATTAAATTGGCTTATACAAAACTAGTATGCAAAAGTTAATTATTATCAATTATATTTATTTTGCTCGCCCAAATGCCTGACACTTACGGTCTTACTACAAAAAAGTTAAGGAACTATTCAACAACTGTCATAAAAAAGCGTTACTACAAAAGGTTGTTTAATGATAGCTTAGAGATCGACGCTGCTTACGACCGTTTTCAATATTCTATTTATCCCTTGTTTTACTTACTAAAGTCAGGCAAATCTATCTATTTGCACTTACTTTGATTTCAATACGCTGTCGACGGATAGCCTTTGTTATGACTTTTGACAATCAAATGTCATTTAATCTGAGATTACAATCTATCCATAATCTTTGATACATTATTTAAAATGGCCGTTAGACACTGTCTAAACATCAAACATGACAAACTTACGGCCATTTTCAATAATGTATCAATAATTATGGATAGATTGTCATGTCAAATTATATGACAATAGATAGACAAAAGTCATAGCAAATGAATCCGTCGTTAGGATATTGAAATCAAAGTAAGTGCAAAAAGATAGATTTGTCTGACTTTAGTAAGCAAAACAAGGGATAGATAGAATATTGAAAACGGTCGTTAGACCATTGATAGACACGTGTTTTAATTATTAGACAATGTTTTACCAATCAGGTGTTAAATCAATATCTATATAAGTTTTTGTAGTAAGACTGTTAAGCCTTATTTATATTATGGATGTTGGAAAATTAAAAAATGTACGAGTTTAACCACCGTTAAAGATAATATTCTAGTAGCTTCACTGCAGAACTGTAAAGATTGATACACAAATTACCAGCCCTCTCAGCGAATCAAAACTTTGGATTCTATCCAATTTGCTCATCAATACTACCACATCAGAAACTTTCCGAATTTCTTACGGATTCGGCGCCGAGTTGCCGTTTACTTTCCAGACTTCGGTGCAAACTTTACCTTAAACCCCACTGTTAGCAATTTTACACATCTCACGAGGCTCTATTCGTTTCAATATAGGTAAGGACAACTATTCCCACGGTTTCAGTTACGCTACGAAATTCTATCAATAAGGATTTTGTCAACTGGATAAAGTTTCTGTTGATAGTTTGTGCGGTAGAATTTTCCAGTATGTGGAGAGATTATGTTGGCTGTATTTTGCTTCACAGCGTTTTTTATTATATTGACATTGAAGAGTTTTCTTGGACCTTTCATATTTAAGATTCTGGAGGGACGAGAGGAATACACCTTTATTTTAAATCGGTACAAGACGGGGATGCATCATCCGTTTCACTGGTCGTGAACGTCTCCCCTTGCAATTATAATATATATTTCATTCACGTATGTATTTGTCTGAAATAAATATTATTATTGTGGTGTTTTTAGTAGTAACTTAAAAAATGACTATTCATAAGCAGTCCCTTCCCAATGGTAGAAAAAATACTGCTTAGGTATATGTTATACAATACTAAGGTTGTGATACTAAGTATGTGATATATTATTTTTTTTATGTTATAGCAGGCAAGCGGGGCATGCGGTTCACCTGATGTTAAGTGACTGGCCGCAGCCCATGAACATCTACAACATGAAATGTCGCAGATGCCTTGCCCGCTTGAAGGAAGGGGAGGGGAGAGGAGAGGATTAATGATAGGAAGTATGGAGAGGAGTAGAACAGGACGGGGCAGGAATGGGTTGGGAATATATATTCATTAAAAGTATTCTGCCATTCTCCTGGTCCTAAGCTATCTCCCTACAAATTTTCTGCCAAATTGGTCCAGCAGATCTCTGGTTATAAGTGTTGTAACAAACCCGTCTTTGTTTTGTATATATGTCGGCGCATTAAACGAAACGTTATTTTGAAACTGGAAAAAAAACGACTGCACTGCGCGTGGCGCTATTGGTGTAAATAAGTGAATCATCGCCCCTCTACAAGAGCCAAATAAATACACCCGACTGTGGCAGTCTAGGGTCATTCCGTCAGAGGTGCTCATGCTGTGCACATCTCTGTCTATCGAAAGTTATAATATTTATTATTATTTTGGTGGATTAATTAAAGTAATCAAGTGAAAGTGATTAAGTGAAAAGTGTTTCAGTGGAAAGTGATTTGGTAAAAAGTGATATGTGTTATATGATGGTGTTCTTTTTAATTTATTATATTATTGTTTTAGTACAAATAAATAATTATTATGAGAGAACGAGGTTTTATTGTCAATGAAAGTATCCCCTCTCTTATATAATATACATATATGTCATTTTGTAATTTCATGTTTTAACAAGTTTTGAATGTCATCTTTCTATGCAAATGTCACTTGTCAGTTGTTAGCTGTCATCAAAGTCCTATAAAAGAGTAAGCGCGTTCAGTATCTGGGCGCATTGGTACCGATTGCGCCTGGTGCTCGAACGTCTTATTGACGTCACGACCCAACTACCCTCACATTGCTACTAGTCTTTATGACTAGCTGTGATTTGTTGTTAACTGACTAGTTCTATAATTGGCCAGTTGTGTAGAATTACAGTACATTACATTCTATTACATTCGACATAATTATACAAAGCCCCTCTATTAGTTTCTTACATATAGATTTACTGAAATAAATATTAATGTGGTGAATAGTAATTTCTCAGAAATTGAACATTGTCCGTTAGGCGCTTAAACATAGTTCGACGTTGCATTGTTTATTAAAGGTACAGTGACGTCATACAGACTGCCGGTCACAATATATAGACAAACTGTGACAGCTTAGAGCAGCGTTTGCGAACCTTCATACAATGACGTGTCATTTCGCCTAAGAAATCGTTAAATGTGGCCACAGATCTACCAACTACTCATTTTTACTTTGTGTTTATTTAGAAAATAATTAATTTATTATAATTTTCGCCTAAAAATTATTAATTTCCTATTAGGTACAAACATTAAGGTACAAAGGTGATGTTAACTATTTTTCTTTTGATTTTAATTATTTTTTATTGTTTTGCGCAGATATGTTATAATTAGATCCTAAGCAAAAAGTAATGTAAAAACATAAGTTTTTTGAAGATACCTGTAATTAGTGTATACACCATGGCTAACTACATATCATGTTTAGATTTAATTACTCTTAGTTTTTACGTGTACGTTGTTAGTATGGGTAATAAATAAATAAATAATTATATTACATTGTCAATTCAAGGACAGCGTGGGATTAGATGATCGCGTTGGATCAATCGCGTTCTTACGTCACACACCTACATCACACGTTTATTATGCATGCTTAATTTCATGGTAAGTGTCAAAAATATTGCATTTTGTACCAAAGGTTCACTACCCCTGCATAGAGTCTGGACCAAAATAGTGCAATATGTCAATTGCGCTAGCCTCGCACGCCCACACAAAAGAATGACGTAAAATGTTTTCAATATACTAGATGACTTTCGATCTGTTTTAGAATCCCATTCTAGTCTATTAACTTGATGTTCCAAAATAGACTTCTGAACAAACTTTCAAAACAAGGCTCAGAACGAACTCTATTACAACAATTCTAGAAAGTTCTGGAAAATCGTTATATTTCCACATGTTTTTAGAACCTTTTACATTAAATTCCTAATAATAAGTCCAATAGCTCCACATTTATAAACGAACACAAACATTCATGTACATTTGCACGTCGTCATCTAGACCCAAGCTAAGCAAAGCTTGTACTTTGGACACCAGCGAACTGTGAAACATATTTTGTTTTGTAAATACATACTATAGATAACTAAACGCCTACTCTTTTGTAGGACTTTTATGACAGCTAACAACCATCAACTGACAAATTGAACAAATTGTGTATGTAGACGAAATCTTAAAAGGTTGACAATGTATATATTTCAATAATTCATACCAAGTCTCTTACAAGCTATTACTAATCAACGAAACTTAGACCATTTACAACCATTTATTACTTTATAGTTTGTGAACTTGGCTCTCGGAACATATGGCTCTCGTGGCACATGAAAAGTTGGTTCTGGAACTTCCCTACTGCACTAACATGTAAGCTTTCCTGAAGACGTAGCGTTCTCCTGCAGTATTTTAATTTAAACTTGTGTATAGTATTACTAACAAAGAAGAGACCGCTTTCAACAATTGAGAATTAAGTGCGTAAGTCTTACAATAAATACCTTTTTGCGTGGCCTTCGTCCGCGTAGATCTAGTGCCTGAATATGAATTTAATAGAGTTTGATGGTTTATTGGTTTCATCTTTAAAAATGACGAATTAAAATCAAATATGTGTGTTGCTAGCCCGTTTCTACCCGTGGGTGTCGTAATAGGCGACAGAGGGTAATTCTGCTGCATAACATCTTCTTTCAGCAATAAAAGAGTGGAAGCCGAGCATTCCACAATTGGGCCAAGCTCGCACCGGTGTAATTACCACCCCTCAGCAGAAGACCGGCGTGAAACAGTATTGCACTGTGTTTCGCACGGTGAGCGGGTGCGCGGAGGCTTCTATTCCCATCCCATCCCTGTTCTACTCCTCCCCCAATTTCCCATAATCGATCCTCTCCTTATCCCCTCTTCCGCTAATAAAATATCACTTAGGAGAAATACAAATATTAAATGCCATACAATTATTTTTGGTCTTATACCTTCAAGCTGATAATGAATCAAAATATTTCCTGCAACTCCATACACGTTTGTGTATCGTATGGAATACTATGTTCATATTCGTATAAACACTCTCAAACCCTCGTGGAATTCAGATCAGCCTCGTATACTTGCATCCAATATATTCGCGCTGAGCAAACCGAACGTCTAAGGCATTTTAGTTCTTAAATGCAGCTGTACCACAATCTCTTTGTTTCAACTTTTCGATCAACGATGTGGATTATATAAAATTTATTTCGAGTTTGTTTTGTTAACGTTACAGTCCTGAGTTTTTTATTGGCACGCCATTTCTTGTAGATTTAGTTTTGAAGCAATTTCTTATGCAATACATATTTACTACAGTAACGTATAATGTGGTTAAAACAATAAATAGACGAAAAATAATACATTAATAAACTTTACAAATACGTCAACGTTTTCATCGCAATTATACTAAGGATGTAGTTAGGTTATATCTATAGGTTTACATGTATAGAGAGCCACCCCTAAAAAATATTTTTTTCAAATAAAAAGTAGTCTATAATTTGCACCTCATATTGGTGTATCAGCTTAAAAATTTTATTAAAATTTGCCCAGTGACTTTTACATGAGCATACAAACAGATAAACAGATAAACAGACAAACAGAAAGAAAATCTTAACCATGGTTTAGACACCATTCTACAGATACAACATACATATTGCATACCAATTACTCTTTTTGAAAAATATTCAATGTACAGGAACGGTTTGGTAACTGTATAGATAGTAAGATATTGAACGTTCCATTAACATTACTATAACATTGTAAGTAGAACAGAAAACACTGAATAAAATTCAATTAAAATTTAAATAGGTAATAAAACACCACCGGAGCTTGGAGACTTCACTTTTTATATTTTATGAAATAATTAATTACGGCAACTTGGCGACGAGATAAAAGTTGTATGTTTTAGAAAATAATTTTCGGTGTCTTAACTTAATTAATGCTAGGCATCCACATATCGTAATACTCTTTGTATATAATGTTACACTAGTGTTTCACTGGTCGGCTGTGTGCAGAATGCATCTTCTGTACAATTAGGCCCTTCTCTCATTACGATTGAAGTAGGATACGATGATCGTGTTGAATATAGTATATAGTATATATAATAGCTTGCAACTCCACGTTCGCACATTATGCTACTAAAAATAAGAAATTTCTCATTTGTACAACGTTTTTTTAGGAACGGACGCTTAGAATTTTTTTTCTACAGAAACAGAAGACGTAACCGCAAAAAAAAGAAAATACTGGATTACTACGTACTACATGCGCCTTTGCGATCCAATCAATTTAATTGTTTCCTACCTGTGTTCGAATAAAAATAAAATCGATCAGATAAAAAACAAATATACGCAACAAAATACTTAATTATTGCATATAACACACGTATTTCATATATGTAAAAGACTAGCTCAGCTCCGCGGTTTCACCCGGGTATATACCCCGTTCTAACTATCTATCTCATTAATAACATGACTCAAAATCTCAGTAACAGCCAGGGCTGTAATCTCAGTAACACCGCTAACTTCCCGACTCAGGAGTCGGGAAGTTAGCGGTGTTGGAACACCCCCGTGCCTCGGAGAGCACGTAAACTCGTCGGTCCTGCGCCTGATCTCTCGCCGGTCGTGTCGGTCTGCTCCCATAGGGTTATGAGAGTAATGGAATAGAGAGTGCACCTGTGTTCGCGCGTACACTTGTGCACTGTAATATCTCCTGCGCAGCTGGCTGGTCTCTGTTGAGATTGGCCACCATGGCCGAAATTGGTGAGGGGAGCTATTATTATTATTATCTCATTAATCTCTAAAAAACTATCTTATCCCATTCCTGGGGTTTAAAGAATCTCTGCACAAAATTTCATTTGGAACATCAGTAATTTCGGAGCCTATTTAATACAAACAAACAATCAAACAAATCTTTCCTCTTTATAATATTATATAAAACAGACTGTATGCGAGTATATAATAACGATGTACCATCGACATTCTTTAGAAAATATTAAATAACCCTGATTTATTTCATTCCTTATGAGGTAAAATTAATTTTATGTAACATGGATTATGTATTTCCCTAGCATCCGAGGGTAAAAATATTAAGCAAGACATAAATGAAGAATGACTAAACATCCATTTTATTTTACAAAATATGTATATTATTACGTAGATTAATTACTATTCACAATTAAAACCCAAGAGACCTCGTAATGCAACGTGAATATTAATTCCTTGAAAATGTAGACAAAATGTAATTATTTTGTTTGTACTTTGTACTGTTATTGTGGATTCTTAAAGGAAAATCCTTTGTAATTATTTTTTTCTATTATAAGATAATTATGAGTTAAAAGAGTTTTATGAAAAGTATGATTAAAATTTCCGTGAGTAGGTATGGGGTAACTTTGCTTTTGATTATTTTTTTTTTATCGTCCAGCAAACGAGCAGATAGGTATCCTGATGGTAAGTAATAACCGCCGCCCATATTCATTCGCAAGGTATCACGAAAATCCGACCTAATACAATTATTGACAGAGCAAAATAAGGTGTCGAAGTCGAGACAGTCGTTTTTATACGATCTTGATAAAAATTATCAAGAAAATAGTTTAGACAAATGAAAATTCGAAGATGAGTGAAATCGGTAGGAGGAATACGGAGATAGGGGGGTCAAATTAGAAAATGTTTGACCGACGATATCTAGGGTATTGCAAATCCGATCTTAATAAAACTTTGTAGGCAAACTATAGATAAAATAATCCTGAGTTTATTGATGGGCGAAATCGTTAGGGAGGTTACAAAGATAGAGGGGTCAAATAGGCAATTATCATATGAACATAACCAAGTGTCGTATTGAGTGAAAGGTCTTGAATTATACATTACAAAGTCAGGTCTAACCACTCGGCCACAGCTTTTGGCGGTGCGGCTGGAGGCGTGGCGAGCTGTGCGATGAGCTGTGGCCGCCTCGATAAAAAAAAAATAAAAAAAAAATCTTTATTACTTTAAATTACATTACATTATTAATGGTACAGTTGAAAAAAACATATTGACGACCCGATTGGCGCAGTGGTTCAGCAATGGTCTATTGCGCCGAAGGGTGTGGGTTCGATCCCCACGAGTAGAAAATTATGGTGTGATGAACATTGTCATTTTCTACTGTCTGGGTGTAAATTTATCTATATTTCCAAAAGAAGTATGTCTTTCAGTTACCTAGTATTCATACAAGCTTTGCTTAGTTTGGGGCTAGATCGCGTGGTGTTAAATGTCCAGGAATATTTATTTATTTATATTAAAATTATGTCATAAATCTAGGAGAAAATCTACTACAGTCGATCATCATATACAATATACATAATTAAAGACATAAAAAATATTGCATAGAGTATCGCTCACAGATTTCAGTGTTGCAAGTTTATGCACGCAAAAATCGTCATTTCCCAAGTGACCGATACATGGTGATTCGATCAGGTCCAAATAATCGTCCCTCTGGGTCCATCCGTCATCAAAATTTCAGTATACAGACGTGATTTGGTTGTTTTTATTGAAAACGTAAACTTCCATTTGTTCGTCGCATTTATACCTTGGAAATATTTTATACGGACAATGTAATGATGCTTTTATTTCGAAAATATGAGCAAATATACGCGCAAAAGTGTTTCTATGATTTTTAAATGGATTAAGAGGATCCTTATTACAACTTCAAACGACTTCAAGGAAACTTTTTGAAGTTGTACTCCGTTAAGTATTGAATTAAAGACTTTTTTTACACTATTTCCACTAAATATTTTAAAACTTTTTTTTTTCTTATTTTATTTGGCACTAGCTTTCCGCCCGCGGCTTCGCACGCGTGGGCTACTAATTTCTGTATTTTTTAGAGGAGTACAACAAAAGTTTAAAAATATTACGGTTTACGAGCCGTCCCGGGGCTCATATATGCGCATTTCGTGTTTTTTATAATTTTCTATTAAAAAAATAGGTTTCACCAAAATCTCACAGTGCGCGCACCTCTTCCAAATACAGAAAATTGTAGCACACGCGAGCGAAGCCGCGGGCGCAGAGTTAGTTATTTTTTGAAGGTTTTTGAGAATTTATTGAGTGGTTTTACCGTATCTATACGTGTAGAGTATAAAAAGACATGACCGCAAGTCAACCAAAATGTCACATTGTCACGTGGTATGACATTTTCACGTCTTTAGAAGCGTATATTTCAAAAAATATTTAATTTAGCAAAAAACGCATTGACAAACCTCTATTTCATTTTTAAAGACCTATCTAATGACACCTCATTTAATGATGTATTCGCGAATTTATTTTTTTACCCTCCGTTTCTATGTATGGAGAGCCACCCCTAAAATTATTTTTTTCAAATAAAATGTAGCCTATAATTTGCACCTAATATTGGTCTATCATCATGTGAAATTTTATCAAAAACTGCCCGGTGGTTA
>LQNK01000940.1:0-12278 GCA_001586405.1 Phoebis sennae
AAAAAAAAAAATTCTCCTCTTTTTAATATTAGTGAAGACAAGAATATTGTTCACATAAAATAAGATACATTAATGTGTGAAGCTCTAAAATTTCTTATTACCTATCACTTTTATGTTAAAAAGCAGGTAAGCTGTTCACCTGATGTTAAGTGACTGACCGCAGCCCATGAACATCTACAACATCAAAGTGTCGCAGATGCCGCGCCGGCTTGAAGGAAGGGGAGGGGATACGACTAATGATGGGAAATTGGGAGAGGAGTAGGATGGATGGGAGAGGAATGGTATGGGAGCACTCAACACTCAACGTACGAAACACAGTCCAATACTGCTTCACGCCGGTCTTCTGCTGGGGGGTGGTATGCACACTAGTGCGACCTTGACCCAATCGTGCAATGCTCGGCTCCCACACTTTTATTGCTGAAGATGTTATGCAGCATATTACCCTCTGTCGCCTCTTACGACGGGTAGAAATGGGGCGACACACGTATACCGTCGCACACGGTTAGAAAGTGAACCTTTACCTACATGTATATTAAGTTTTATCATAATGGGTTCAGTACTTTTTGCGTGAAAGAGTAACAAACATACATCATCACAAACTTTCACACTTATTAACAGTATTATTTTTAGTATATAGATTGGTTATAATTTTGTTACAAAATATTTTCGTCTTTACTCAATATATCTTTCAATATCGATAATAACTCAAGCGAAGTGGTTTTGAATGTATTTATAGACAGTTTAAATATAATTTTACACATCAAAATAAACTGCTTTTTAAACTGTGAGTAAGATGTTTTTAAATGGGGTTTGAAAGTCGATTATAATAATACTTGGTGTATCACGCGGTTTCGCTCACGGTTATTTAAAATTCTATAGATTTTGGGATTTTTGTGACACCATCAATAGCTGAACAGAATTGGATGAAATTTGATAAAAGTTCATAACCTGAATTACGCAAAGTTGGAGATTGATATGAGTAAGAATTGAAAAATTAAAAATTAGTTTTTTAGGATGTTGGCTGTACGGTTGTATGTTTGTTAATCAATCACGCAAAAACTGTTTACCAAATTCGGATGAACTTTGACATTAAATTAATCTATAACACTAATCAAATCCTTTGTTTCTATCCTATATCAAGTGCGGAGTTATGTCCCTGCGAATATTATAAATAGCAAACACATCATACTATCTGTTACGCTTTCACGCCTAAAACACTAAACCGATTTTGATACAAACATGGAAAAGTTACATTGTATTAGTAAAGTCGTTGTATGAAAAATGGAATTAATGTTTCAAAAACCGCAGATGAAGTTACGGGCTAGTAAACTGCAACAACCCTATCACTAATTTAAACACCATTATATTCCGTACTGACAACACCCGTCACTATATATAAATAAATCGGCGTGTATTTATGTACATTACCACATTTCGTCACTTCTGATTCATGACTTTATTTATATTTTGAATAGTCGATATTATTGGTAAGGGTCGGTCTTGACTTGCCGGCATAGATTATTTATAATAATAAAAAATTCTATTTAAAATATTTTACATATAAATTTTTCTGTTAATTTAGGTCACCTGATCGATTTCGGCAATGGTGGCCAATCTCAGAGGTGATCTAGTGGTTGCATCTCTAACTACAGATCGAGGGGTCTTGGGTTCGATTCCCATTCCATAAAAAATGTTATTGAGATTTTTTCTTATAAAAAGTTTCAATAGCAGCCCTGAGTCTGGAAGTTGGCGGTGTTGGAACACCCCCGTGCCTCGGAGAGCACGTGTGTGGTCGGTGCTGCGCCTGATCTCTCTCCGCGAGTGCCCACCTGCCCCCTGAGGGTTATGAGAGTAAAAGAATAGAGAGTGCATCTGTGTTCGCGCGTACACGCCTGCACTACAACATCCCCATACCAGGCTGATCTCTCTTGAGATTGGCCGCCATGACCGCTATCGATCTGGGAGTCATTATATCAGGTGTTTATCTATGCAGCATGAAAAAATAGGGGATATAAAGTAAGCGGAGTAAAAGCTAAGAGAAATATATTAGCATGAAAAATATGTTATTATTATGTTATCATTAAATTCTATTCATCATAATTATTTATTCCTATTATGTCATTTATATTGACATAATAGGAATGATAATACATAAAATATTTAACAATTTTAGTAATAATAGTAATCTATTTCTACTCGCATCGTAGGGTGTACAGTTTTATATGTTTATTTCGGATGTTCAATTCTGCTTAAAAATCAAAGGTTTTTAATTTAAGTATATCTTCACATAAGCTTCCACTACGCTTACTTTATTCCAAAATTTTTTCAATAACAGCCCTGAGTCTGGAAGTTGGCGGTGTTGGAACACCCCCGTGCCTCGGAGAGCACGTGTGTTGTCGGTCCTGCGCCTGATCTCTCTCCGCGAGTGCCCACCTGCCCCCTGAGGGTTATGAGAGTAAAGGAATAGAGAGTGCATCTGTTTTTCGCGTACACGCCTGCACTACAATATCTCCATACCAGGCTGATCTCTCTTGAGATTGGCCGCCATGACCGCTATCGATCTGGGAGTCATTATATCAGGTGTTTATCTATGCAGCATGAAAAAATAGGGGATATAAAGTAAGCGGAGTAAAAGCTAAGAGAAATATATTAGCATGAAAAATATGTTATTATTATGTTATCATTAAATTCTATTCATCTTAATTATTTATTCCTATTATGTCATTTATATTGACATAATAGGAATGATAATACATAAAATATATAACAATTTTAGTAATAATAGTAATCTATTTCTACTCGCGTCGTAGGGTGTACAGTTTTATATGTTTATTTCGGATGTTCAATTCTGCTTAAAAATCAAAGGTTTTTAATTTAAGTATATCTTCACATAAGCTTCCACTACGCTTACTTTATTCCAAAATTTTTTCAAGACTGCATAGAACACAATAAACACCCGGTATATCATTTAACCACCAATGTAATATTTAGCTTACAGCCGTCTTCAGTATTCTGTCTATCCCTTGTTTTGCTTACTAAAGTCAGACAAATCTATCTATTTGCACTTACTTTGATTTCAATATCCTAACGACGGATACATTTGCTATGACTTTTGTCTATCTATTGTCAAATAATTTGACCTAACAATCTATCCGTCATCGTTGATACATTATTGAAAATGGCTGTTATTAATCGATGGCTCACTAATCTAGACTAATACTATAAAGAGGAAAACTTTGTTTGTATGTATTGAATGGCCTCAAAAACTACTGGACCGATTCTAAAAATTCTTTCACCATTCGAAAGCTAAATCATTATGCTACGGGAGCGAAGATGCGCGAATCAGCTAGTCTATACTAATATTATAAAGAGGAAAGATTTGTTTGTTTTGAATAGGCTCCGAAACTACAGGACCAATTTGGAAAAAAATTAGTACAGAGATTCTTTGAAACCCCAGGAATGACATAGGATAGTTTTTATCCCGAAAATTCTACAGGAACGGGATATATACGTAAAACCGCGGAGATCAGCTGGTCATTCATAAATTGTAAAGAAATATCCTTGAACTTTCTATTTTTGGAAAACGGTTAAAACAACTCACCAGTCTTTTTCTAATTCCAGTCTTATTAGTGTTCAAAAACAGAGCAAGACCTAACAGCTATAAATTATCACTAACTTGTTTGGAAATAAATCATCTTTAATATGGCAATACATCACGAGTTCGTAGAATAGACCTAATTGAACTTATAAGTCCTATTGGACTGCTCTTTGTTTTCTGTTATTTGAAGCTATGAACCTAACTGATTTCTTTAAACATTGATTCAAAGTCAAAGTCAAAGTCAAAGTCAAAGTCAAAGTCAAAGTCAAAGCCAAAGTCAAAAGGTTTATATTCCAAATCCGCCTCTTAGAACATCATTTACATTTATATATTTTTTTATTTACCACCGATTCGGAAGGCCGTCTCTACCGAGAAGAGAGTCTATTATTTTATTCAGCTAAGATTTTACGGTAAAATGTATAACGAGTCGTTTTACTTACGGACAGTACTGTCCTTCTAAGCGTAAGTCTAAAGTATCTAAGTACAGACAGAGAGACAAACATATAATATACCCATTGGTTGATTATAACTGCTCGTGGATGAAAACGTTTCGTAACTGTTATAGTATGACGTTCCGTTGTTTATAAGTTGAACTCAATATTGGTCTATCAGCATATAACATTTTGTTAAATCCTGCATTCTGTTTTTAGTTTTTACAGCAAACTGAAAATCAGGCCAAAAATTATGACCAAGTGTATGAAATATTCAAATTGCATAGCAATTACTTTTTAAAAAAAATTGAATGCACAGACGACTGGTTACTGTTTTATTATATATATAGAATTATACATATTAAATTATTAATTGATAATACTCACATACAAAAATTTCAAAAATGTATCCGCAACATAAATACCGCATAATTTATAAACAACGTCACGGCACATAAGCTAGCTTGGAATAATTACGCATGACAGTTATTTTAATGAGGAGAAATAAATCAAACGGACAGACAGACTTAATAGGACCAATTATAAGTGTAAATAGACAAAGGGACGATATTTAGAAATACTTAATTTATACAGGATGGATAATATGGCATCTGCAGATAGACATTATGATGGTTCAGAAATATATTATATTTTATGTCTAGTAAAAGTCCCTCGGTTTTGGAGATATTAAAAATTTTAAAAAGATCACCCTTTGTTACAGTTTTTTTTGGCAAGGCAAATGGTGGAATTTTTCAATAAATTTTTAGAATTATATCCCTTTATAAATGCATGATGGATTCATTACTATTAAACTATGATTTCAAGGGTCATATGCATCATTTTTTTAAACAGAACTAACTCGAACTTCATGATTTGCTTATTTTTCTCTAAGCTTAACCTTACGCAGTGTAAAAAATATGCTCACCCGAGTGCCAAATTAGTAAAAAACTTGCCTCTTTCATTGACACCCGTATTCTAAGAAGTTACCTTAATTTTACTTCCACTCAGGATACGTCAAATATGATGTATGACGAATTTCAATTGAAGATTCATAACATAGAAATATAATATTTTAATAAATAGATCGCACGAATGGAGGTGTTAAAGGAGAATGCCCAAATCCGTCCCTATAAAAAAATCAGGATTGCCACAACAATGATATATTCATAAATAATAACATATTTTTCAAAGTTTTGTGAGTTAATTTGAAGAAAATCTGATTTTGGGTTATTTTTTTGATAAAATTAAAACTTTATATTGATTTCGAGGTGAAAATGCACATGGCGTTTATATCAAAAACCCAACTCCCAAAATTCTCCCATTAATTAGGTAAGTTTTGTTCTGCAGCTTAACATAACGTTCTTACTTGTTAGTACATTCTTTTGAATATTAAAAATATACTTTAGTTTATTAATACTAACATTTATTTCGCATAAATGTCCATAATATATTTTTACATAATTTAAATGTTGTTATGCTTTATTTTTTTGAAAATGTTAGGGTAATTTTTAACAAATCCTAATTAAAAATACAAAACTAGCAACACCGAAAAAAAATGTGAAACTGACATTTGAGCGCTGTTTAGTGTTTACTTTCCGATGAATTTGTAAATAATAAGGATAATGACTCGATGTGTGAATAATTTATTATTCCATACATAATTATAATAAAGAAAACATCAAGTTAAGTCCCTGCCATCAAGTCGGGGAAGTTACTGATAATGTTTTGCAATTTACGATACTGTATATTAACCTAAACCTGTAAGTGTAAGTTTAATATTTTCATTGCTATTTTGATAAAAAATAACTTTTAATTAAAATTAAATAAACATTTTTGAAGTAATTCAATCTATACGCATAAAGGCATGCATATAAAATAACAAAAACTTATTTTTTTAAGGTTACATTTGAAAATTGAAGATGTACTGTGTTAAGGATGTTTTACAGTATTGCATGGAATTTATTCAGTATTCTGTATTGAATCAGTACCTGGTTACAAGCAAGCATATTTAATTAGTGGAATTACTATATTAAGACCCAATACACATTAAATGATATCTAGTAGCCCAGAAAGTTATCATGTCATGTATACAACAGGTAAAAAAGTATTATCAAGTCTAATGTTTTGTTTCTATAACTTCATATTTTTTTATTTGATACTATAAGTATAACATTTTATCTTATGGATCAATTGTTCTTTTTTCACAAATGCTTTTTATTTCACTATATTTTGAAATAATAATAAATCACATATTTCCAGTGTTTAATAGTAAGTTTTGTTGCTAATAATTCCTTAAGGTGATTTACATTCATTTTACTTTTAGGTTGAAAAAGTTTGTATGCCTTGTTGGAGTAACATAATATATAGAACTGTCAAGCAACATGATGGACATAGACCAGAACAAATACAACACATGAATGTAGTATTTAACTTTTTGGTGGGAAATAGGACCGTAAGATGTTGTGATGACATCTTGCCAATTATCACAAGTTGGGCATGGCAAGAGCAACAGAACCACCTGCTCAATCCTTGGATGATATATTTTATGAAAAATTAATTTGAAGATGAATAAAACAATCCTATACTTATTTGTATATATTTTTTGTGTAGTTTCTAAGCCTCCTCAATAATCTTTAATTAATCTTCAAGGAGGAATTATTTTCCTTACTTATACATGTGCATATTCAATTTCTTTCTACGTTGACTGCACATAAACAGATAGCTAACTAGATATCTATCTAGTTATCAGTATACAGACTGAGAGGATCTATCTAGATCCTCTCAGTCTGTATAAAAAAGAATGCATAAAGTCATCCCCATAAAAAAACTTGGGTTATCCACAAATATTAAATTCATAAATAAACTTTTTTAAAGATTTGTTAGTTAATTTGAAGAAATTCTTATGTTGGATTATTTTTTTGATAATAACTGTTATAGGAATTTTGTTGAAAAGTGATTTTTAAATTAGTAACAATTTTTGTAAATATTCAGCCTAGTAATAATTTTATTAATACAACTAAGAATAATAAGCTTTCGATATTTTTTGCCATAAATATGTAGCTGTCAAAAGTTCACTGAACTCGGCAGCTAATACGTAATCTTATGTGAAAAGTAACCTCAAAATTAGACACAAAATGGCTTTTTATTTAAAAACCCCAAAATGGTTATCGATTTTATTACTTTCCTTTGAAAGTTCGTAATTTTTCCTGACATATATATAATTTTTATTGTGGCGGTTAAATATTGAATGTGAAACCACGGCCCATAGTAATTTGGGCATTCTCCTTTTCTTCTCCGAAATTTTCATAACGTGAGTGGACGTGAGTTAGTAGAGTTCCGACTCAGAATGTAAATTTTCGTTGACAGAGGTTGAGTGAAGTCGAGAAATGCTTAAGGAACGTATTAGAATACGGGTGTTAGATTCCGAAGGGAATATCTCAAAAACGGAGCGACTTTTACTAAACATGAAATTATCCACATTTTACTCTACACCCTGTATATGCAAGTATACGTGTACTGATATTAGCCGATGTGTTTTAAACGTGCTGATGTAAAAAGCCAAGCCAACTCATATATGATTTGAATAAAACTTGTGTTAGATAAACAATTAATTGGGGAAGACTAACACCCATATAATACCTTCCTCGAGCATTCCTCGACTTCACTCAACCTCTGTCAACGAAAATTTACATTCTGAGTCGGAACTCTACTAACTCACGTCCACTCACGTTATGAAAATTTCGGAGAAGAAAATTTAAAACCATTCGTTCGATCTATTTATTAAAATATTATATTTTTATGTTATGAATTTTTGATTGAAATTCGTCATACGTCATATTTGACGTAAACTGAGTGGAAGTAAAATTAAGGTAACTTCTTTGAATACTGTTAGATTTTAAGTAAAATCCATTCTAGACATGACGACCCGATTGGCGCAATGGTCTATTGTGCCGAAGGGTGTGGGTTCCACGAGTTCCACGAGTAGAAAAATGATGATGTGATGATTGTAATTTTCTACTGAATGGGTGTTAATCTATCTATATGTATGCATGAAAAAAAGTATGTTCAAGTATGTTTATCAGATATTTAGTTTCCATAGTACAAGCTTTGCTTAGTTTTGGACAAGATTGCGTAGTGTTAAATGTCCCAGAGTATTTATTTATTATTTATATAAATCCAAATTCTAGCTTAGGTTCTTCTTCTTAGGTGACTTATTTAGTAAGGACGAAAGGCTTTCAATAAAAAAAAATCAGTATAAGCCATTTTATAGAAAAATAAAACAAACATATAAATTTTTAAAACCATAGATATAATTTATTTGCATACAGACTAACGCAGTCGACAATTAAATAATTTTAAATAATTCATATTTACAATTCAACAAAATGGAAGAAATAAATGACTAATACATAAATTATGTACAATTTAGCATAAAAGTACGTTTTTTACAAATATCTACATATTATGTTAATTTAATCTGTGAAGGAAATTGATACAAAACGGTCTGTTTACTGAGAATAAAAAAAGTTTACAAAAAATGACAATTCAAAAGAAATAAATGTTCCACTTTTGAATTTATTCGAATTCGGTTCCAACGTGACTATGAGAAATTGTCAAAGCACCAACTTCGAATAAATTCAAAAATAGAATATTTTTTTTATTGCCATGTATTTTTGTAGTAGTTTTTTTTTCAAATGTTACAATCTTTTGTACTTAATTTATTCAGTATTTTATGAATATTTAAGCCTCCGTAACTATGAGATATTTTTAAACTATTATACCTAACAGCATAATACTATAAAATCCGCAAAAAAATTTAATTGATTTTATTTAATTTACTGCCAATATTCTATATATTCTTTATGTTAGTTACAAGTCTATAAAGTTTTATTAATAACTATAATTCTATAATATTTACATATTAAAATCTAATTTGTAACTAATTGGTTATGATATCGCATCATTTTAATCTATTTGACTCGTATATAAACCAGATTTTTAGGGTTCCGTAGCTACAGTAAAAACTGGACCTTATTACTAAGCCACCGCTGTATGTCTGTCTGTCACTAGGTTGTATCTCATAAACCGTGATAGCTAGAAAGCTGAAGTTTTCACAAACAATGCATTTCCGTTACCGCTATAACAATAAACAGTAAAAAAATATGGGTCTATTGCGGAACCCTTCGTGCGCAAATCCGACTCGCACTTGGCTTTTTTAGCATACCTCAGTGTGCTAGAAGCGACGTAAATACTAAAATAATAAATTATCCATAATATTTACAAATCAGGAACTATATTTTATAAGTACTAATTATAATAAATATCTATAATCAGTTTACATTACTATAGTTTTTCAATTATATTAAACACAGGGGCCAAAATATTTTTTCCTTTTTTTGAATAGAACAAGTAACGTGATGTTAAAGCTAGACGCCCACATATCGACATTATCATACACGTATTTCATATTATTTGTATATAAGGTGTTCTAGCGTTTCATTTGTTTACGGGATATTCAGAACATGTACCTAAATACGTAAAAAATAAAGAAAAGGGTCGGCGAGGCTTTGTTAATCACCGACCATTTTCATTATTTTTTACGTGAAATTACATTACAGGACATTCAGAACATGTACCTAAAGGTACATGTCCTGTGAACAAGTGAAACACTAGCTATGTAACACCTTATATATTATGTAAATAAAATGTACCGCGACATTGCTATGAAGGTGGTGTAAGCGACAAACATAAAAGATGCCTGAAACACCTCCCTAAAAATAGTTCTAACTCTCCAACGAAAAGGATAGAAAAGGGTAGTAAATATGGCTTATTTACTGAACGAAATAAATGGTTCATTATTATTTACTTTTCAGAGAATATATAATGATATTAGTGACATCTATAGATTGATAAGACTATAATAATGTAAACTGTTTTAATGTCAAGCCTTGTAGCATACTAGGGTCATACTTTTCACCGTGTCTTAACATTTATTTAAAGACTATTTCAATTTCAATCGAAATATTTCTCAACTTTTCACTAATAAACCCAACTTTTCACTGTCTTTCAATTTGTTAGCAAACATAATTTCAACATAATTCATTCAACATAATTTGAAGCATAATCACTAGGTATCTTGAAATTTCAGACTTACACCCGTATTCTAATACGTATCTCGAGCATTCCTCGACTTCACTCAGCCTCTGTCAACGAAAATTTACATTCTGAGAATAAAACTCTACTAATTCACGTCCATTCAAGTTAAGAAAATTTAACACCTCAATCCGTTACTTCGATCTATTTATTAATAAAATATAGTATTTTTATGTTACATCAATCATGAATTTTCGATTGAAATTTGTCATACGTCATATTTGATGTAACCTGAGTGGAAGTAAAATTATGGCCTTCTTAGCATACGGGTGTTAATCCCTCAGTGAATGTCTCTTTAACATCAATATAACAATGCACTAAGGCTTTCAATTTCACTAGGTATCTCAACTTTTCACTAAATACCCCAACTTTTCACTAAAAATCCCAATTTTTCACTAAATACCCCAACTTTTCACTATTCGACTTTACGTGACACTAATCTCTTCATCCTCACTCTCCGTGACTGTGCTGTGATTGTAAAGACCTTGGGCCATGAGTTGTAGAGCGAGAGGGTTGCGCTGTCCAGAGGCCTTCTTGATCTTGGCGCGTTTGTTCTGGAACCAGATCTTGATCTGAGCCTCCGCCAGCCCCAGCTCCGCGGCGAGGGCCTGTCTCCGCCGCTCGGTGAGGTAGCGGTTTTCGGCGAATTCGTGCTGGAAAAAGATATCTGTTAGTTTTGTTTTATGAGTAAAGAACAATATGACAGTGTCTTTAATTTAATATAGACAATAAGAAATAAGTCGCTGGACATTTTCTTAAAAACCTTTATTAGAAACTTAAGTTAGAATTAAATTGCTTATTAGCCAACACGGCTAGATTGCAATATAAATGAGGGATCCTTTCAAGAGGACTTCTCATAAGAAAAAAAAAAGTTTGACTGTATAGTATAGAGTAATTGACAAAATGAAGCGAGGTCTCAGCGTAGAGATGGCCGGGCGATTGTATGTTTGTAAGTATGAAAAACTTTGTCCGACGATAACTTGAGTATCGTTTATCCGATCTCGATTAAATTTCATAGGCGGATATTTTAGACTAAAGAAAATGTCGGAGGTGAACCAAATTGTTAGAGGACTTTCGAAGATAAGAGAGGGTCAAATAGGTGAATGTTTGTGCGAGGATATCTGGAGTATGGTTTATCCGATCTTGATAAAATTTCGAAGGTGAATATAGATAAAGAAATTCTTGATTTAGAGAGAGAGAGAGAAATGAGTCAAATAAGCAATTTTCAAATGAATATAGCCGAGTGTGGTATCAAATGAAAGGTCTTGATTTATACATTACAACGCGAGGTCTAGCACGGAGCGAACCACTAGTAAATTTTATATATTTTCATAGCTTGCATAATTATCACGTTTTTCATGCAAATTCCTTGACTTAGATAAAACTAGCTGTGCCCCGCGGTTTCGCCCGCGTATATAGCCCGATCCCGTGGGATTTCCGGGATTAAAAGTATCCTATGTCATTCTCCTGGTCCTACGCCTACGAATTTTCAGCTAAATCGGTTCGGCCGTTCTTGAGTTATAAGTGGAGTAACTAACACGACTTTCTTTTATAGATATATATAGATAATTGAACTTAATTACCTTTAATCTCGCCAACTGCGCTGCACTGAACGCCGTTCTGGGTCTCTTCTCTTCTGCGTTCATCTTCTTTTTCATTCTTCTGCTTCTGGGACCTGTTAACAAAGAGAAAAATTTATATATATAAAAATGATTTGCTGTTCGTTAGTCTCGCTAAAACTCGAGAACGGCTGAACGGATTTATCTTATCTTAGTCTTGAATTATTCGTGGAGGTCTAGGGAAGGTTTAAAAGGAGAGAAAAATTCGAATAATTGCCGGGAATTGCCGGGTCCACGCGAGCGAAGCCGCGGGCGGAAAGCTAGTTTTAAAATAAAAATGTCTGTTTATGTATAGTATAAGAGGCCGTCTATTAATCACGTGAGATTCGAAAAGGGGGGAAGGCCTTTATAAAATCACGAAATATCACAGGGGGAAGGGGGGTTTTAGTATATCACGTGTAGGTACTTAAAAATACACGTGACATATGAGGGGAGAGTTACTCTTAAACCTCACCATAAACATATATCAATGGGGGG
>LQNK01000940.1:35904-53784 GCA_001586405.1 Phoebis sennae
TAATGACATACATATTTATTTAACTACCGTTGAAATTTATATACTTATTTATTTATTAGCGAGGGCACGCTGAAAATCAGCGCTGCGATGGCATTCAACATCGCAGCATAGACTGACTGGGCTTCCCTTTCACGTCCTACTCATTTCTTTATTTTTTATTCCTTTGTTATTGTCCTGTCTTGTATTCTTTTTTTTTGTATTGTTGTTTCTAATTTAATGTATCTTGTGTCTGGTCTTGTGTGATGTGAATAAATGTGTCTTTCTTTCTTTCTATATTAGTTATAAATAAAAATAGCCCGATTTCAAAAACAGAAAAATCAATCAACTCCGCCTTAATCACAAACTGTAATCAAATAAACCGATTAACCGATTTCCCGTAAAGAAAAAAGAAATTTAAGAAAAATAATGGCTTAATATACCTCGTCGTAATTGAAATATTTACTTATAAATATACAAAAAAATTAAAAACAATTGTCTGATACAATAATAGGAAAAGTTATTTACGAAATTAGGTATGAAGCTAGAAAAAATTACAAAAGCAATAATTATAATAATAAACCCCGCCTTTGTTGCCAGTTTCCAACCATTTTTATGTAAACGCGATTTTATGTAAAAAAATTAAAAACTTCGCCTTATACTGTATGTCAAAATAAACTCGATTTCTCGAAAATAACACCCATTTCAGCTTAAACTTAAAAAGGTAATAAACCGCGCCTTAATTAAAAACTCTAAATAAATAAATAAATGAAAACTGTATTTACGCAATAAAGTCGATTTCCCGTAAATAAGGGTTAGAATAGTAAAGTAATTACGGAATGTGGAAGTATGAGCTATTCTCGGCCGACGTGTGTGGTCCGCGGTTAAGGGGAAGGTTATTTTATAAATAAACGGATTATTTTTGGAGATATGAAAATTTAAATTAACTTAAATGATTTTTGAAATATTTTACTTTTTGTTAATAATCTATGATTAATAATTCCAGGAGGTTTTAGTTATTGCGTATTGTCTCAATGATTGATCTCTCTAAGATAAAAAGATTTTTCAAATTAAAAAATTTCAAATTGGACCAATTGTTCCTGAGATTATCCCGTTCAAACAAAGTATTACTAGCATAGATAAAGGATAAAGATGACACAAACGATACACTTTGTAAAATTGGCAATGAGCATTTTACGTACTTTGCCTATTCAAAATATAAATTGTTTTTTCTAAGTTTTATTTCCCGTTTCTAACCTACATTCAATAAAAGGAGAAGGATCTCAATTCGACCATTTTTATGTATGTTACCGCATATCTAGACCATACTAGTATTTATAGACCGGTTTGAAAAATTATTTTTGCATTTGAAAGAGTTACACCGTATACAAAGTGTCTTTACCTATTTTCAATTTAACAACATTTTGCACCGACTTTGAATAGATTTCAACAAAATAAAATTTATTTTCTACTTTTTAGTGAGGTATGTAATATATTCAGAAAATGTATTATTTTGACTGATAAAAATAAAGTTTTTAAACATACAATCCTCGAACCTGCGCCTTAACTGCGCGTGCGCAGCACAATTACGTAATCACTTAGCACTTGCTCGATTATCGATCTATTTCACACTGCTCGTATACACAAAACTGCTTTTCTCATTATAACGTGTAAGTAATTAAAGAGGTTATGGCACAAAATAGATTTTTTTTAACCGACTTTCAAAAAAGGAGGAGGTTCTCAATTAAACCGTTCTTTTTTGTATGTTACCGCATATATCCGGCGTTTATGGACCGATTTTGAATATTTGCATTCGAAAGAGTAGAGAGTAGTCTCATAAAAAATTGGTACAGGTCTGATCATCCATGAGGAAGATATTCCAGGGAACTAAAGAGTAGAAAATAACTTTTATTTAATTTTTGTTGAAATCTATGCAAAGTCGGTGCCTTTATCTTTATTCAATTTAACAAGATTTTTTTAAATAAAGTTAGTATCTACTTTTAAGAGTGAGAAAGTCGGTTCTTTTTTTGAGAAAAAGTTATTGTCATAAATATACACGTAGACACAGACGTGTGTTTCAAAAAGACATTGGCGGTATAAGTGGTCCAATGTATGCCGGATTAAGAGCTCCTCTGACCGATTTCAACCAGGGTGGCCAATCTCAACAGAGACTAGCCAGCTGCGCAAGAGATATTATAGTTCACAAGTATACGCGCGAACGCAGGTGCACTCTCTATTCCTTTTTTTATTATGGCAGAGCAAGCAAAGGAGCAAGTGGGTCACCGCCCATGAACACTTGAAAAACCAGGAGTATCGCAGGTGCTTTTCCGGCCTTTAATGGACATATAAACTTCTTTACTCTCTCAACCCTTAGGGGGCAGACCGACTCTCGCGGAGAGAGATCAGGCGCAGGACCGACGGCTTTACGTGCTCTCCGAGGCACGGGGGTGTTCCAACACCGCCAACTTCCAGACTCAGGGCTGTTCAGGATTCCTCTTTACGTAGTAGTTTTTCTTTCCTTTCATTTGATAAATAAATTTTGTAACAGAGATTTTATCCTTAAAATCGACACTACTGATCGACGCAATAAAACTAAAGGGTGTAATTTTAATATATTAGCCGTTTATATGCCCGGGTGTGGCAAACTAGGAAGTGAATTTCCAAGTATCTATAAATGCAGTTTACTTTCTTTTCAAAAATAAGACCACCTTAAGTGGACGTACATTATCTTTAAGGTACTTATAGTTGTATAAAATTACATCTTTTGTTATTATAGCAACCATTGCAATATCTAAAAAAAGACTAATTCTTTAAAAATTCAAATAATATTTATCTCAAAACCCTCTATAAATATACTATACACTTGTGTATAAAGCTCAAGGCAGATTATATAACATTTATTAACCAATAATGGCGCCTTGTCATCGTCTGACAGCTGTCAGATTTCCCGCGCTTTTGGGCCGTAAATAGTAATTTTGTTTTGATAATTGAGGTTATCATTCTTTACAAATATAAAGTGGTTATTTGTGTTGTATTATAATTTGGTTTTCCCCTGCTCATTTACAGATGGGGGTAAATTTAATATTTTGAATCGTAATAAAGCGCAAAGTATATCGTTTCTCAAACCATTTCACGGCATTTTTCAGGCCTCTATTTGAGAATCTTCAGATAAGACTAGAATGCTGAATGCTTTTGTCATCTAGTTAGCTATAAGCACACAGTGAGAGAACGTAACACATATTTTAATTGAATTTGTCTGAAAAAGATGATAGAATATCTGAATATTTGAGTCCTTATAGACCGACATATGCCCGGTTAATATAAAAATAAAAAGAGTCGTTTTACTTATTTTTATTTATATGTTTATTTAAGGAAAGAAACAAACAGTAGCTTAAAAACAAATTACATATTATAAATGGGTTCACACAGACCTACCGCTTTACTTACGGACAGTACAATATCTTACTAGGCGTAATTCTAAAGCGTATCTATTATGAACGTGGCGTTGTCATAACCACCAAAACTTGGCTCCGATTGGTTGATTAAAACCCCTCGTTAATAAAAACGATTAGTATCTGTTATACTATGACGTTCCGTTGTTTAAAGCACATACTGGAAATCCAAATAATCAAGCGTATCTATAATAAACGTGGCGTTAACATAACTACTAAAACTTGTTCCGATTGGTTGATTATTGGTACACTCCCCAGCAGAAGATCGACGAGAAGCAGTATTGCACTGTGTTTTGTACGGTGAGCTGATGAACATAGGACTGTATTCTCCCATCCTGTTCTACTCCTCTACCATCATTAATCCTTCATTTATCCCCTTTCCTTCCTTCAAGCCGGCGCGGCATCTGTGATACTTTGATGTTGAAGATGTTCATGGGCTGCGGTCAGTCACTTAACATCAGATGAACCGCATGCTCCGCTTGCCTGTAACATAAAAATACTTAGCTATTACAACGTAATAGCCCCATAATAGACAAAAATACGTAGTTACAGTAATCGTGTATTTGTACTGCAAAGGTAATTTTCTGAAATTTCTTAATCGCAATTGCAATTGTATTGTGTACTACATAATGGATGAATTATGTATATAAATGACTATCAGCATTCACAGATAATACCCACTTGCTCTATTAACTTATTCAGAGACGATACTTGAGTGACGGTTTGTGACTACGTTTAAATTATAAATCTATACTATTATGAAGCTGAAGAGTTTATTTGAGCGAGCTAATCTCAGGAACTACTGGGCCGATTTGAAATTTTTTTTAGTGTTAGATAGCCCATTTATCGAGGAAGGCTATATATCATCCCGATTTTAGTACGGGAGCCCTGGGATGCAGCTAGTAATTACTAAAATTATTTCTACAATTATTTAAATATTCCTGGACATTTAACACAACGCCATCTAGTCCCAAACAAAGCTTGTACTATGGAAACTAGATAACTGATAGACATAATTAAACATACTTTTGGAAAAACATACATACTATAGATAATTAACACCAAGACAGTAGAATTACAATGTTCATCACATAATAATTTTCTACTCATGGGGATCGAACCCACACCTTCCAGCGCAATAGACCACTGCTGTATCCACTGCGCCAATCGGTCGTCATATTAAGTCATATCGTTTTTGAATTAAAGACTAGTCATTTAAAACGCATTGCCATTTCTTACTTTGTAAAATATCACTACTTTACTTACACAAATATTATTTTTAAATACAGATGTAATCCTTAATTTCATAGTATATTAATATCAACTCTAATCATTATTAAAATCTCATATTTATTTTCAATCAAATAAAAACCATATACAAATTAAATACATAAGGAACCTATATATACTTGATTTCTATTACGAAGAGCAAACACACCCCCGCAGTAGATTAAGAAAAATGTTCCGTGAATCATAAAATATGATCCCTTATAATTTGGGGTTGTTTGGGGTGACCAGGCTTTCCTAAATTGAAAAATAGTCACTAATATTATAAAGAGGAAAGCTTTGTTTGTATAGGCTCAAAAACTACTGGACAGATTTTGAGAATTCTTTCACCATTTGAAAGCTACATTATCCACGCGTAACATAGGCTATAATTTATAGGCTATATGTATATATATATATAATTATATAATTGAATGTGACGTATTTGACAGACATGTATTTGTATGGAAAAATATAATTATAGTTTTTTACATTCTATTCACAATTCCTTCGTATTTTCCCATCGTTTAAACCTGGGAACTTCCCTGGACTACTACGAATATTTCAAGACTAAAATTAGTCAAATCCGTTCAGCCGTTTTCGAGTTTTAGCGAGACTAACGAACGGAATTTGATTTTTTATATATAGATTATGCTACGAAAGCTTACGAGATGGCGAGTGTTTGTTTGTGTGTAAGTATGCTAAAGTTGACCGACGATAACTGTAGAATCCTACTACTATTATAAAGGCGAAAGTTTGTAAGTATGGATGTATGGATGTTTGTTACTCTTTCACGCAAAAACTACTGCACCGATTATGATGAAACTTGGTATACATACAGGTAAGGGTTCAGAATAACATATAGGCTACTTTTAATCCCGGAGTTGCCACGGGATCAAACGTTACGTGAAACCGCGGGGCGCGGCTAGTCGTTTATACGATCTTGATTCGTTATAGGCATTTAATCCTATCAACAATAAAATATTTTCGAAATAAAAATTTAGATAGTCAATTTTTTAAACGTTTCGTAAGCTAATAGTTAAGACAAAAGAAAATGTGAAGTTCAAAGTTGACTGAATTTGGGAGGGGTGTTACGAAGATAGCAGGGTCAAAAAGGCGATAGGAATAAATAAATTACGCGCATAATAATGCGTTTTAATTTGCTGAGTAATCTATTGATTTAAATAAAACATAAATAAAAATACATTTATTGACAAAACACCACACAATAACACACATTAGTTATTTACTCTCTAAAGCTGTTTTTATAGTGTTCTCAATTTTCAGGCGTTTATGGGCTACAGTCAGTTACTAACGGTTTTCAATATTCTATCTATCCCTTGTTTTGCTTACTAAAGTCCGGCAAATCTATCTATTTGCACTTTGATTTCAATATGCTGTCGACGGATAGCCTTTGTTTTTTTTTTTTTATGGCAGAGCAGGCAAAGGGGCAAGTGGGTCACCTGATGTTAAGTGATCACCGCCGCCTTTGTTATAACTTTTGAGAATTAATCATTTAATCTGAGATTAAAATTTTGATACATTATTGAAAATTATGAAATGAACCGCAAGCGTTTGATTATTAAGCAAAAAAAAATCTGGGACGGTCCTAAATGTCCCAAACCCCGGGACACCCTACATGGGACAACCCAGGTGTGCCCACAAAGGCTGTACATAGCTCTGTTTATTCTGTTATTTCGCTTGTAAAGGTACATTTTCTATTGGAAAGCTGGGCCGAGATTTTGGCAGTGGAAAATTCAATAGAAAATATATTTTTGAGATTCATTTATTTGCTTAAAACATGGTCATAATATAGATTTTTTCTTCACTATCCTACTATTATAAAGGCGAAAGTTTGTAAGTATGGATGTATGGATGTATGGATGTTTGTTACTCTTTCACGCAAAAACTACAGAACCGATTGTGATGAAACTTGGTATACATATAGATAAGGGTTCAGAATAATATATAGGCTACTTTAAATCCCGAAGTTGCCATTTAATCAGAAGTTACGCGGGTGAAACCGCGGGGTACAGCTAGTACATTATAAAGAGGAAAACTTTGTTTTAATGAATAGGCTCAAAAACTACTGGACCGACTTTAAAAATTATTTTATCATTCGAAAGCTGCATTATTCACGAGTAACATGGGCTTTATTTAGCTTTATATATTATAATAATATTATGCTACGGGAGCGAAGCCGCGCGGATCAGCTAGTCAAAAATACACTATCCGTCGAACACTAACTGTGTATGTTTATGGACTTTAAAATATATTATTGTTGGTATTTTAATTCTATATTTTTTAATAAAAAATAAATTTTAATTAATATTCCGGTACATTGAACACTATCTAGTCTTAATCTAAACAAAGCTTGTACTACGGAAACTAGATAACTTTGTAAATACATACATACTATAAATAATAAACACCGTCACAGTAGAAAATTATCACATCATAATTTTCTACTCCTGGGGATCGAACCCACGCTCTTCAGCGCAAAACACCATTGCCACATCCACTGCGCCAATTGGTACATCAATTTTATCAATAGATTTACTTTAAAATCATTAAATAATATTCATCCAGTAATGATCACCCTATCTTATATACCAAAGCCCCATACCCTGTCGATTAACAGATTATCATATAAATAAATTTGAAACCACCGCAGTCATTACCCAATGTATTAATCTAACCAAAAATAAATTAAAAACGTCAGTTACCGATAAAAACCTTATTTATTACAAACGACCCGTATCTTAATAGATGGCAACGCAATTTACCCAAATGACATTCTACCGAAAAATATAAATTTCACCAAAAAAAAATTAGGCGGCATCCTTAAGTACCCTTGCCACGAAACATTGGTAATTAAAAAAAAACCTCCAAGATGGCCGCCGTCGGTGTCAATAAAAAATAAAAGGCTTCCAAATTCAAATCAAGCGCGGCTGGAGATGAAAAAGCGGCTAATTTCATGCGCTCACGCAGTGTTCCATTTTCAAAATGACGTGTTGAGAGGGAGATAGGTGAGACACGTGTGGGAGAGGGATGGGGATATTATAAATGTATTAATCGGATCGTAATTTTGGGAATATGTTGTTTATGTTGAGGTAAATTATATTTTGGGTTGGATTTGGGGGCATTAGTTGTCTATGAGATAAACGGTGGCTAAGCGTGTGTTGTTCGTGGTAGCGTTCCGTAGATGATTATTTTAAGAATTCTGTGTATTTACACTAATATTATAAAGAGGAAAACTTTGTTTGTTTGGTTGAATAGGCTCAAAAACTACTGGACCGATTTTAAAAATTCTTTCACCATTCGAAACCTACATTATCCATGAGAAACAAGGGCTATATTTTTAGACTATAAATAACATTATGGTACAAGAGCGATACCATGTAGCCTATTTTAATTAATCCTAGTTTATCTTATTGAACCTAAAATGCCAGAGATGCGAGATAGATTACCAAAGTTACAATTTTATGTTGAACATACACGTTAAATTCCTAAATACTTTCCTAATTTTCCTAATTCATTATAAAATATAGTTTACTAACCGTGCCCCGTTTTACCCGCGTAACTTCTGATCCCGAGGCAACTCCGGGATTAAAAGTAACTTATATGTTATTCTGAACCCTTACCTATATGTATACTAAGTTTCATCATAATCGGTTCTGTAGTTTTTGCGTGAAAGAGTAACAAACACACATACATACATGAACAAACTTTCGCATATATAATATTAGTAGGATAGGATGTATACTAGGCATAATGTGAGATTCTAATGGTAAAAGAATTTTACATTAGTTACGGATGGCAATGTAAACAATCTTATTCTTCACTAATATTATAATGAGGAAAACTCTGTTTGTTTTTTGTGATGATGGCAAAAACTACTGGACCGATTTTAAAAATACTTTCACCATTCGAAAGCTACATTATCCACGAATAACAAAGCTATATTTTATATGCTATATCACAGATTAAAGAAGGCAGATGGAGTGTTCCAAAGATTCGAGTGACGCTAACTACACGTACACGTGCATCTGTGTGAGTGAAATTTGAAAATTACGAATAGTGTCGTGACGTGTTGTGTCAAACTAGACGAGCATTTTTGTATTTGCTTTTGAAGTTTGTATTTGTTTTTCGGCGGCTATATATGAAAGATACTAGCGAAGCCGCGCGGTTCAACATATTAATGTAAAAAGTTACGATTTCATAAAATTTCGCATAAGTATCGATTATTCTAAGGGATATAAAGAAATTGATCTCATAATTTATAAGTATTATTAAGTAAAAATATAAAACTAAGTTAGTTATTATTAAGTTTTCGATGTTATATTTTTATTTTGTTAATGTTAATTTACAAATGTTCTTTTTTTCCATTTTTTGTTGCTTCATGAGTGCTGTGCACACTTTAAAAGGTTTTATTATCCAGACTATTGTTCTCCTTATAATGTTAAATATGTACATATTGATGATAAACCATGTGTCTATTAAATAAATAAATAAATTACTTTTTATCGATCAATAGACTGTAATGTGAGCGCAGCGCGCAATAGCTATATTTTCAAGAAATATTTATTTATTTATTTATTTCACTCTTAAATGTACTGTATAGTAACATAATTAGGAGCTAAAATGTTGGTTCACATAGTACAGTACATTAGGCGGCCTTATCACTTAGTAGTGATCTCTACCAGGCAACCGGGCGAGCGAAGAAGAAAGGCAGGTTACTAGAGCTACTTGGAATAAATAACACAAAAATATAATAAAATTAAATATATAAATACATATCACACTAATTAAATTGAGATATTTCCTAGGGAACCCTAAAACTAAATTACTTTTTTGTATCATAATGATAAGGTTGTATTAGAGCAGTGCGTGCGCTTCGGCCATTTTGTGGTTTAAGGCTTCTGTGAGACAATGTTATTTAAGATAGAAAAGTTTTTAGACTATCTTTTCCATACGGCGTTCCCACAATATTATTTCTATAGTCTATACTCTGTAGCATTTCTCCATTATTGGTTCTTTAATATCTATATTAATATTCGTTTAAAAAAATATTGTTAAAACCCAAAAAAATGCAATTTAAAATCTACGAATTTCTGAACGAGTGAAATCTCTAGCGTTATAATCTCTCCATGTTGTTATGGACTTGAGTGAAAACAAATATTTGACAAGCATAGTCAAATATACAGGCTGAATTTTAGAGGGGTTTTCAGGATTAAATCATAAACTATCTACTATATAACTGTCTCCATAGCAACGCCCCGTCTAACAATGTATGCAAAATAATAACTTTTGTCAAAAAATAAAACCGACTTTCTCACTCTAAAAAGTAGACAATAACTTTTATTTTATTTTAGTTAAAATGTATACAAAATCGGTGCAAAATCTTGTTAAATTAAGAATAGATAAAGGCACCGAATTTGTATAGATTTCAAAAAAAAAATTTCAAATTAGTCCACAGATGCCGGAGATATACGGTAACATACATAAAAATAATAGGTCGAATTGAGAACCTCCTACTTTTTTAGAGTCGGTTAATAAATAAAATTGAATATAAATAAGACGTTTCCTCAACTTTAGACGATATATTACAATGTTATTCTTATATCAGTACTATCGAATAATCGATCGGTGAATTAATACACAATTTTTATTATGTTTTTGCAAAATCAACGGGTTTGATTCTTAGCTCATCAAATAAATTTTTCAAAATTTCAATGATGCATTTTATTTTTGTCAAAATCAGGCTAGATACTTCTTCAGTATTTTATGACAGTCTTCATAATTAAGATTTGGCCTCATAACTAAGATTCAGTAAATCTACTATTAAATTGACGTCGTATTATGGCCGATAACGTTTCGTGCCAAGTTTAATGATAAAAATACATTTTATCGATTTGAATCTTTGAATAACCTTACAATTTTAATGATTAAAATCGATTATAACAAAAGATACTTTTTATTAAGACCTGCCATAGTTTTTATCTCAGACGACTAATATAAAGCTATTTATACACACAAAACCTATTGTTTTATTATTTATCTAGGTGATCCGCGCGGCTTCGCTCCCGTAGCATAATGTTATACAGCCTATAAAATATAGCCTATGTTACTTATGAATAATGTAGCTTTCGAATGATGAAAGAATTTTGTAAATCGGTCTAGTAATTTTTGAGCCTATTACAAACAAAGTTTTCCTCTATATAATACTAGCTGGGCCCCAGGGCTTCGCTCCCGTGGGAATATCGGGATAATATAATATAGCCTATAGCCTTCCTCGATAAATGGGATATCTAACACTAAAATTTTTTTTCGAATCGGACCAGTAGTTCCTGAGATTAGCGCGTTCAAACAAACAAACTCTTCAGCTTTATAATATTAGTATAGATTAGTGTGGATAACATTTAATTAACTTACAGCCTTGTTCAATAAATGTTAACATATTGTCTGTTACTTCTATTTCTTAACCACTTCATCAATTAAAAATGGTTGACATTTAAAATACAGACAAATAATTATGTTTAAATAAACCGTATAAGTACGAATTGGACTTGTGCACGAAGGGTTCTGTATTTTTTTTATATTATAGCAGGCAAGCGGAGCATGCGGTTCACCTGATGTTAAGTGACTGACCGCAGCCCATGAACATCTGCAACATGAAGTGTCGCAGATGCCGCGCCGGCTTAAAGGAAGGGGAGGGGATAAGGAGAGGATGATTGATAGGAAGTTGGGAGAGGACTAGAAAAGGATGGCAGAGGTATGTGATGGGAATACAGGCCTCCGGGCACCCGCTCACCGTACGAAACACAGTGCTATACAGCTTCACGCCGGTTTTCTGCTGGGGATGGTACTTACACCGGTGCGATATAAGGACTCTAATAATATATTTAGTATGAGCACAGATTAGAGAATAAAAGGCAGATGGAGTGCAGCTGAAAACTCGAGTGATGTCGAAAAGCAAATACAAAATTCAAAAGCGAATACAAAAATGTTCGTCTAGTTTGATACGACACGTCATGTTTTTCTATCTTTCTTTCTTCCATGAGGGCATCGTAATTTTCAAATTTCACAGATGTACGTGTACGTACGAGTAGTTAGCGTCACTCGAGTCTTCGGAACACTCCATCTGCCTTTTCTCTAATTTGTGAGTATTTGTTGTTATAGCGGCAACGGATATACATAATTTGTGAAAATTTCAGCTTTTTATCTATCACGGTTTATGTTAGTTACAGCCAGTTTATGTTAGTTGGTAGTTACAGCCTGGTGACAGACAGACACATGTCCGACACTTACAGTATTTTTTTATTAAAAAAATAAAATAACCTCTTATTTCTATTACTTTCTTTTTTCTTAAATTCTATTTTTTATTTAACCCAAATAACTTAATCCGCTTTTATTTATTACGGAATACTAAAAAGTGTATTAAAACCATGTAATAATAATTTATTGGCTAAAGATCGTTATCAAGTACGTGTTAATTATAACTATCTATGGCGTTTTTAATGAAACAAAAATAATTTGCAAGACACCATTACAAATCTTGCGGTAACTTTTTATGGTAATAAACAAACAAGTCTACGCCATACTTCGTTAAAAAATGTAGAAAATGTCGATGGTAGGGCGTGAAAACCTCGTAAGTGACATATAAATATAAAACATATAAATATTCTCGGACATTTTACACAACGCCATCTAGTCTCAAACCAAGCAACGCTTGTACTATAGAAACTAGATAACTGATAGACACACTTAAACATACTTTTTTTTGTAAATACATACATACTATAGATATTAACACCCAGACAGTAGAAAATCACAATGTTCATATCATAATTTTCTTCCCGTGGGAATCGAACTCACACCCTCCGGCGCAATAGACACTGACGTATCCACTGCGCCAACCGAGCAGTCAAATTATTTTATGAAGATTTTATTTACCTCAGAAAGTATCGTATAAATGTTATGTATACAATTAAATTCAGTTTGGATAATTCTAGATTCATCTTTTGAAGTAAATGAGAGTCTAGAGACACAGTCATGTCAATTTAGAATTATGCAATCTGAATTTAATTTTAGACATAGACATAGACAATGTTGTGTCTGTGTCTATGTGTATGTCTAAAATTAAATTTAGATTGTGTAATCGTAAATTCGTATTTTGAAGTAAATTATAACCTTGGGAGACAGTGATGTCAACCACTTTGTTGCGAAAATCTTGTTAAAACGGTTCTAGCTAGAGTTTGTGATATTCTAAAGAAAGATTATTTATATTAGGAACTATAAAGTAATACGATAAACGTGAAAAATCTATCAAATTGATTTTATTGGCTACTTATAAACAATTTTTTACGAACTTTAATCTTACAAAAATTTAAATTACACACATGCGAGGTTTTCACAGCCCGCTGCTGTTGGCACCACTAGAAAAAGACAGACATATATCCGCTTCCATATGAAAGAACGAGACGGGTATATGTTTGTTGATCAGGCTTATTCAGAGCAGCTCGAACGCGATTGGCTGACAGTTCCCGCGCAAAGGGCGGTCCAACGATTTCCCTCCATAAATTGAGTTGTTGACACATTAATATGGCAAGGTTATAATATTATTCTTTTTTGAACGCAAGCGCGCGAAATTATAAGCCCTGAATATAATTATTGTTGTTACGTTCAGAACTGCGTGTGTGGTCTTGTAATTAAACTGTTTTGCCCGCCATTTTGCGCGGCCATATTTTAATTTAGTTTAAAGCAGTAATGCGTATTTAATGGATAAAGTTTTTATTAGCGGTGTAATGTTATATTTATTGCGTAGATTAGGAATGGTGTTTGTATAGGGATTGTAAAGTTTTATGTCGGTTGGTTGTTTAATTTCCGTTACGGTTGAATGTGAGCTAAATTTCAATTTGATTTTCCATAAACATCATTATTTTAACCACAAATATTCCTTATATTTATGTTGGTTTTTTTTTAGAGACGATCATTCTTATACAGATAGGTTATATTATATCAGTGAGTAAAGCAACTTATAGCACGGCCAGACTTTTGATGGGTGATCACTTAGTGACATGCAGAATCTTGAAATATATAGGAGAGCGGTTTAAAATTAGGCGAATTTTAATGTAATAGTTAAAAAAATACAGTAGAAATTGGTGAAAGATTACACACTAGCTGAGCTCTACCCGCGTATATATCCCGTTCCCGTAGGATTTTCGGGATAAAAACAATCCTATGTCATTTCTGGGGCTTCAAAGAATCTTTTTATAAAATTTCATCCAAATCGATCCTGTAGTTTCGGAGCCTATTCAATACAAACAAATCAATATTTTTTTATAATATTAGTATATCTCTGTACAAAATTTCACGCAAATCGGTCCTATAGTTTCGGAGCCTTTTCAACACAAACAAATAAATCTTTCCTCTTTAAAATATTAGTATAGCTTTATCAACTTTCAAGGTGCTTCACACATTTAAGAGTAGGCAGGGTAAGATCTAGTGGGATCAAATGCTCCGGGCGACTCAAATTCAAAGAGCGGTAAATTCTTGAAAGACGGTAATACTAAAAGACAAGACAAAATCATTATTTATCTTTACAATAACAGGAACACTAGTTAATATAAAAAAAAGTTAAGATCCGGGGTTAGGAGGTGTAGTAGAATTGCTTTAGCCTAGATTGATATATTTCATCACAATCCAGGCCCTTCAGTTCCCTTCCTGCAAAAGCCCAAGCCGAGGTTTGTGATCCCCTTTAAGGGGGGACGCCCTAAGGCATTTGTTAGTCTAGGCAAACCTTCAGTTTGCTTGTAACGTCCCATTAAACAGTAGAAGCCCTTCTGGCTGGTAAGAACCTTACAAAAAATTAGGACCGTTTTCAATATTCTATCTTTCCCTTGTTTTGCTTACTAAAATCAGACAATTCTATCTATTTGCACTTACTTTGATTTCAATATCCTATCGACGGATAGCCTTTGCTCTGACATATGTCTAACGTCATATAATCTGACAACAATCTATCCATAATCTTTCGCACATTATTGAAAACGGCCGTTAACGATATGTTAACCATCGTATAATTAGCTGTATTGATACAGTTTATACTCACTGTCACGTCTCTCCTCTTCTATAATGTTTTTGTATAATAGTCACACAATTCGTCCACTGATCGCATTAAAGGGACCGCATTTTCTACGCAAATAATGAATACGATGCGATATAAACGATTACGAACGATAAGTAATATTCCTACGAAGAAAAAAAGAAAATAATTAGTTGGCGTTTCAAGATAAAAATAAATAAAATAATAATACACTCAGAGGTGAGTTGGAATACAAGTAATAATATTATTATACTAGTATTCCTGCATTAATTTTCAGTGGACACCGAATTTATTTGACTCACTGACGACAGCAACGGAGAGCGTAGTTCAGGTAAAATATAAGACATAAAAATGGATTAACTACACACATAATATAAAAAGAAATTTTGCATTATTTGAAGCGAAGAACCAAAGTCCTGCATAGGTAATTGTGTTTTTAATGCTGATTTTTGTGATGGCCACATTTATATAGATGGATCAAGATAGATAAATTTCTTTATTCATAGAACACATATTTCAATCACATTGCACGCACAAAGACAATAGTAGACAAAATAGACAACACAAAATAGAAAAGGTCCTCTCAGCAAAATGCCTTGGTCAATTTACCACGGCGCTGGTATTTAGACACACTTTGTTGATAGTTATATCATTCAACTTTTTGATATTTTTATAGTTTATGGTATATTTTTTAATTATTTCAGATGTTTTGATACCCTGGACACACGATTATTCCGTATATTGCTATCATCACTGCATTGTATAAAACGCTTTTTATGTCCCTATGTCCCATTGTATGCTTAAATCTTTCAAACTACGCAACGGATTTTGATGCGTTTTTTTAATAGATAGAGTGATTCAAGAGGAAGGTATGATAACATCCATTAAATAGTGGATAAATACCGTTATTTTTGAGGTTTCTAATGTGATGTCGTTAATTATCAATTATTTTCCGCTTACATTGCAAACGCAGGCTGAACCCTACGAGATTTATCAAAATACAGTACTATTTTTTATATACAACTTTCACAGTTTTTCTGTAGTGTATTTAGTATCAGCATTGCACCCGTGCGAAGCCGGGGGGTGTCGCTAGTGGGGAATAAAATTAATCGAATGCCTGTGATTTTAATTTCATCCGTAGATACATGAATATACCAGGTACCAAAGCAAAGTGTGACAATAACATTAAAGCATTTAAAAAACCCTCAATAAATGTCACCTACGTTTAAATTAACACAAAATTCAAAACAACAGACTCATAAATTTGGCACGCGTAAAACGGTAGAACGGAACCTTACAAAACAATACTACAAAAGAGCTTGTATCTAATTATCAACGGTCTATTTGTCTATGGACAGGTGACAAAGACCTTTGAGCTGTCAAAACAACGTCAATATTTTGGCGCGATTCGCGACACTGTGGGAGTTTGCACAGATAAACAATTTTACTTTTTTTTCTGGCTGGAGACTAAGGATTTTGACGTTATAAAATGAAGTTTATGTAAATGACAGAAGGTGTTTTTTCGTTTGTTTTTTGATATGGGTGATGCGTTCCGCTTGGTACTAATGAATCGGGTTAAGTTCTTAGAACGGTTTGAAGTTGTGTACTTATTGTGTGCCTCGTTGTGGCTAAATTGATTATCAGGTGAAATATTTTATTTGACGTTCTTTAAATTATGCGCCTTCATGGTGTGTGTGAAATCGTTTTGTGTGCGAAATATTTTTGTTGCTTTGTTTGGTTTCAGTTTATTTTGCTGGTTTAAGGTATTTAAGAAAAGGAAGAATTTTAAACCGCGTTTATAATTTATTTATACACTTTATTGTGTTGAGATACAAAATACAGTAACATAATGTGTAAAGTTGTTTACATCTAATTTCCCGACACAGTAGGCGGACTTATCACTAAGTAGCGATCTCTTCCACGCAATTATTTAAAAAGTATTTTCGATATAGAAAGTACTCGCGTTAAAACATGAATATACTAATGGAGAAATTTATCTTAAATGTTTTAGGGTAAAAATATGTTTGAAGAAATTATCAGAATTAATTTTGATTCAGTATTTAATATATTTGCTTACGTAATATGTACATCAGTATTTCCCTTGCTTTTCTCTATTTACTTTACTCTGCTTTTATAACTTCTTATTTTAATGTAATAATTTTAGATGTACGTTAATTAATAATTACGATTATTCACTATATTTTAGCATTTGGTTCCGTGATTAAAATCAATCTATAAAGATAAGGCCGCCCAGGTGATGAAGTAATTGATGAATTAAATACTCTTTATCTAGTAAAGACATAAAATAATTTCAAGTATAGTTAAAACATCGAATTTTATAATTTTTACACAAAATTCGACCTTATCGCTTTAGTGATCTCTTCCAGGTAACCTTTGTTGATTTTTATTGTGCACAAAAAAAATCCTTATTATTTTGTTTTATTAAACTTAACTAGATTTTATCCGTTTTTCTTGTGTTTTATTATTACTTTCCATATTAAATAAAATACTTTTTAAACGCGGTTTATTATACATTATTATTAACCCGACATTTCAGCTGTTTCGCTGTAAAATGCTCGCAACATTAAAAATAATAATGTATAACTGCGTTTAAAATCCTTTAACAATTATTTTATTTAATACTAGCTTTCCGCCCGCGGCTTCGCCCGCGTGGACTACAAATTTCTGTACATTGTGGATTTTCGAAGTAAGAGGTTTAAGTTCGAAGTACATCCTACATTAAATATAACAAAATGTCACTGTTCAGTTTTATATAATTCTATTTTAATTTTTTTGCAAAATATTGACATTTTGGAAATCTGTCGTGTACTCTCAGAATAAAAGAGTTGATGTTCCCATGGATTTAACACATATTATTTGCTTATGGACGCAAATAATATTTCTGCATGTTGGTTAGTCTTTGTTGAGATTAGCCGCCATGATCCTAATCTACTTTCAAGATCAACAGAAGACTACATTTATCAATAAAAAGTGCTTTAAATAACACTTAAAATGTTAAATTTAATATACCTACGCGCATTGATGATATGTTTTGATGGATCACTTTGAACCCGCATA
>LQNK01000942.1:0-11085 GCA_001586405.1 Phoebis sennae
AACCTGAAAGTTTCAAAAGTTCAGCGCAAGAATTATAAATACGCGATTTTTTACTTTTTGTTATCAAAAAATTTTACATTGCCCCACTAAAAGCTATCAGCTAGCCAGACGCAAGCTACTAGCGTCCTGAAATTCAGCATAGATATTCAGTAGTAATGTAGGAATAGGCTGAAAGTTTCAAAACTACGGCGCAGAAATGATAACCACGCGATTTTTGCCTTTTTTCGGTACATAGCCTAAGAATCGCATATTACCACACCTAAACATCGTAAAAAATACAAAATTAGCCAAAACAAGTACATTATATGCATTCATTTATGTTTTTAAATAAGTATTTAACATGTTGACAAAGTTTCAAGTCCCTAATGCTTTTCAAACAAAAGTTACATCAATTTTGATCGAGGTACAGTCGCGCACGGAAGTTTTGCATTTTGCCAGCTAGTTTTGTCAGCTAGATTCAGCCACGTCTTCCTCAACTATGCTCAAAAACTTCTTTATTGCGGTATAAAAAAACATCTTCTGATTTTCAGACCCCCGACACCCCAGACAGTGGGAACGAAGTACAAATGGACGCAGAGCAGCTCTCCCGAGACGTGAGTGAGAAGCTGCAGCAGTACGACGAGGCTGATGACGATGTTGTCATGAGGGAGACTGACTTGAAGGTGAGAAGATAAAGTATAACTTACTTACTTACTCTTTTGGCGCTGACACCCAGAAGTGGGTCTTGGCATTCAAAAACAATTACGAAGTTATAACTTAAAATAAAAATTAAGAATTAAATGCATGTATTGTCTTAACTAATCTGATACAGTTATGTATGTGGCCCTGACTTTAGCTAGGTCAATACCTGTGTTAAGAGGGCCAGAACTTACGTATTGGTTTTGTTGCAGTCGCAATAAAATGACACTGAATTAAGATTCTACTGTAATGAGTTATAAAAACCTCAAAATTTGTAATTTTTTTTTACATATTTTCAGTATTTTTTTTCTTTCAATTTGTGCACGTAATGAGTGATGAAATTTTTTTTGCTTCTTCAAAATTTATACAAAAAAATTGGGATTTTAATAAATTTCAAAATTTGTAAAAAAATAATATTTTCAGTTTTTTTTATTATAGTTTTTTTTTATATTTGTGCAGGTAAACATCGGCTCTAGTTCAGATGAGGATGTAAGACTGAAGTACTGCGCACGACTGTTAGTGTCGAAGTTTCTTCTAACGGGATGCAGGGGGCAGGTGATATCTGACAGGTAAGGCTTTGATTTCATATTATTACTATATTTACAAACATACGTTTCTATATCTTAAAAAATGTTATTCGAAAATCCACAAAGTACAGAATTTTAGTTCTCGTGGGTGAAGCCGTGGGTGGAAAGCTAGTTATAAGTGTATTTATTTGTGTGCTAAAATGCAATTTTATGTTTGTGTAATGTCCACATATTCTTTAGTGTCTTTTTTCCTAAAACTAAACTTTTTACATAAGAAATATGAATGAATGAATGAATACTTTATTGTATGTAAAAGTATTATATGTACATAAAACTTAAAAACTAAAATATGATAACATTACACACAAAAAGCGGTCTTATCGCTTAAAGCGATTTCTGCCAGACAACCTGATATATTTTATGTCCGACTTGAAAAAAATATTTTATTTACTTATTGTATATTTATTGTTTAAACTACTTTCCACAGATCAGTACGAGTGTCAGTGAAGTCTTCTGCCCTGTCCTGCCTGTCGGAAATCCTGCGCCTGTACCCGCAAGTGGGCACATTGTATCTCGACAAGGACGCTGATCACAAGTTCCTTAATTATTCTAGTGAGTATTTTATTTTAGAATAAAAATAAATATATAGTTAGTTCCATCCAAAACTAGAAAAAAATAAATAAATTGCGAAACTGTGGTAACAATTACCATATTTAAAAAATAATGTTAAATCATTTTTAACCGACTGTAAAAAAAGGAGCAGGTTATATTTTATTCAACCGCATTTTTTATCATTCAATTTTTTTTATTCAATCTATAGCATCAAAGCATGTCAAAAACATTTCGATATCTAGTTTGATGTTTATAAAGATTTTAAAAGTATTAAAACACATAAAACTATTTTTAGGTTCATCAGAAGGCGCTGATTCTAGTCAAGACAATATCGAAGAATTCATTCTCGAACGTAACGTGTGCTTCCAAGACTCTCTCACGGAATCTCTGAGCCAGGACTTACTGAAGAGTTGCGACAGCATGCAACAGTCAAAAAAGGACACCAAATCCATAGAAAAATCCCTTGAAAGTGAATTGAAAAGCCTAAAAGACATTCCCAGCAATATTTTGGACAGCAAACTGATTACCAGCGAGCTCAGCGCTGACACAAATATGACGAATAGCAATTTTACTACAAATTCAACCGATGAACAGTCAACGGGCTACCCAATGTCCAGTAGCGAAGGGATCCTATCCTCCAGTATAGATCTGGACATGAAATTCGACCATTTTGGGGACTCAAACGTGGAAACCATAAAAGTGGTGGAAACGGAGAGAAGAGAAGAAAGAGACGAGAGGAGACCGCAGAAGATGGAAGTGGAGTCTATCAGTGATCGGAGTGAGATTGAGTATCAGCATTTCAGTGATGTGTTGTTACTGGAAGATCATAATGATCCTCAGATTAGGGGGTTATTAAGGGTTTGTTTGGGGAGGTACTTGGTGTCTTCGTTGGAGCTGGCGCACGGAGATTATAATCGGTGGAGAAGTTATAGTTCCTTGCCGAAGCAGATAGCTGATGTGTTGACTATTGAGAGGCTGGTGGAGGTTATTTTGAAGGTATGTGTTGTGGTTTTATTTGGGTGATAGGATTTTACTGATATAAATATTTTTTTTTAACTATTTTGACTATAATGTGTTAAATTAATAACACAATGTGCTAAATATCTCAGGCGATTTTTCGAAATATTAAGAAAAAAAATAACTACTACACTTCATAAGTTATGTTTTTTTGTAAATATTGTATATACAATTAATTAACAATTATTCGAGGACATACAACATTAAGTTAAATAATAAAAAGCAACTTAAGATTAAGTTGTAATTCCAGGGGCTGTCAGACGAGATCCACTCGGCAGTGAACCACACACTTTCGACACTAACCCCGGTGTGTCTGTCACTGAGCCGTAGTGCGCATGTGGCACTCGTCGACGATGTGTTGGCGGCCCTTGTGGCCGTGGAGACTAATAGCTACTGGCTGTGTAGACTCAATTTGGTCAAGTTGTATGAGAAACTGCCGTATCAGAGGTAAGTGTTTTATAAGTGCTCAGATAATAGTGTAAATGTAAAATTTATTATAATTCTTTTAATGGTTTGCGAGTCAATAAAAAATATTTAATTCTTTTATTGTTGGTTTGAATGAATGAATATATCAATGATAATAATTGTTTAATTGTTGGTTTGTTTGTGTAATTAATTTGAATCTATGCAGAGAATTTAATTTCCAGATTATTTGTCTGGTTTTAAATGTAAACTGTCCTAAATGGTGATCTCAATTTTAAATTAACATTATATATAAATGTGAACTGTAAATTGTATTTCATTGTATTAAAAATACAATTAAAAGTGTTAAAAATTTCTATATTTTCAGGTTATTTATGTTATGCCCAAAGTATAAACATCAGAGCAAAGTAATAATGGACACCCTGTATCGTTTGTTGGCTGATCAGGACCAAAAGGTCCGAACCGCCACCGCACAAGTTATAGCCAAGTATGTAAAATAGATATTCATTTCTTAACAAACAGTGATGGATTATTTATTAAATCCATATCAATAACAGCATTTTAGTTTGAATATTTTTAAACTTGATTTTGAAGATACAGTTTTAAATATCTTTCCATTTAGTGTTGAATGACCTACAATTATTTCATTGTTTTACATAAATATTTTACGATATTTCTAATATTTTTTTAGCATAATAGCGAAGATCTACGTGTCCCCCCGAGCTACTCCCATGACTATGCTGGCGGAAATCACCAAACAGCAAAGCGAACTGTTCTCCTTTGATGACGACCGACACTCCCTCGACCTGGTCCGGGACATGTACTTCTACCACGACTTGCCGGAGCAGCTGAAGGAGAAGGGAAGCGGGATCGATGAGGATGTGCTGATGGAAGTGGTGGCGGATATTGTGGTGAGGATGATGGCCTCCAATTGTAAGGATTATACGGTGAGTAGATAGTTGGGAATGTGTACTGATATATTTTTTTTAATCTTTATTTTTAGGGGGGTTTTGATCCTCTTGGATACGTCAAACTCATCGTAACTTATGAGCAATATGAAACTAATCTAAAAATTATTTACAACTTAAAGGAAATCCCTGACTAGGGGTTTTTTTCAAACTAAAATTGTTTTTCGCTAATTTTGACTTTGGACTCGCTAAAATAGAACAAATTAGACCAACATCTATAACATTTAATTTAAATTCCCTAATCAGAGATCCCCTTTTAGTTTTATTCTTTGCACAATCCATCAGCAAATGTGTATTAATATCATGATATGCTGAACTGTTGAAAGAAGAGGGAGTGGAATAGTTGATGATTACTGATAGCAGAAATAAATCTGTCATGTCATGCTTGCAATCGTGTAACAAGTTTAGCTACTTTTGAGTTCGAGGTTGGTATTCCACAAACGAAAAGGGAGGATCGTCGACCAGTCCGAACCATAGCTCTGGCCGGCCGGTAGGCCTCAAGATATTGATATTTGGAAGGGGTGTATGCGACGTAGGAATTGTGTCGTCACGTGACGCCATAAGTTAAATTTTTTACAGTTTTTTTTTTGTTCAAGTGATGTTAAGTGACCCACCGCAGTTCATGAACATTTATAACTACAATCATAGTGTTACTTGTTTTTTTATTTGTGTTACCATAAATGTATTGTGTCACGTCTTTATGTCAAATAAATAGCTCTTCTTTCCTTCTGCTAAGTTTAGTTTCGTTGTTTCAGCAAGGTCTGCTGGAGGCGCTGCAGGCGGTGTGCCGCGCGCACAGCCCGGTGCGGCACGCGCGCGCGCTGGCGGGGCTGGGCGGCGCCGCGCTGTGCCTGCACGCGCTCGCCGCGCGCGCGCACACCGTGCAAGCCGCCACGCGCGCGCTCGATGCTGTGCGCCTGCTCTACCCCGGTGAGACGGAGAGAGAGAGAGAGAGGAGGGAATATATAGGTGTTATTGTAATAAGTAATATTAAGCCATGAAATGTACCTATAACGAAGATTTTTCTTTACTTCTTTTTTCAAATCAGTGACATACTTTTATCTTATATATTTTAGCTCCACTTCGACGCAAAACGACGAAGAAATTAAAAGGGAGGAAAAACTTAAAAAAATCAAACGTTTCGATACTATGCTTCATTACACGTTAGTGAATGCCCCATCCCATATGACTGGTTGTTTAAAGTTTCGACACTAGTGGGTACGGGTCACGGTCGAGTCGCATAAGTTTAAGTCAAAGTAAAAGTTTTTACTTTCTATACTTTTACTCCACATAATAAATTGACTGGGATTTGTAGGGTATGTTGGTGTTGCGAATATTCATCGAGCCGCGTTGGACGTTTCAATCAGATGAATGGTGCGCTCTTATGCTTGCCAAAAATAATACAAATAGTTCACTTCGAACTGATCCTCACTAAACATAAAACAAAACCTTTTAATCGGTACCATATTCGAGTACATAATTTGTTATAACTACTTAAGTTTTTATATTGATAACCATGAAAACATACAAACATGAAATCGCCAGCTCGATTGTGAGACCTTGCTTCATTCGATGAAATAATTGAACGAAGTTTTAAAGAAATTCTTCACTATTAATATAACCTTAAATTAATATCAATTTCATATAACCCTTCCAGTTGAAATCGACAGTATAATGCGCAACAAAACGAACAAAGACATCTTCGAGCGAGATACTCAAGAAGTGAGAGAGAGATGGCACTACTTAGAGAACGAGAGGGTCGCCGCGTTGTCCGACAAGTTTCTACAAGTGACGCTCAAGATGCTGAATGTACTCGTGCACTTGATAGAGGAAGTTAATCCTAATTCACATGTTAATAAGAGCAGTATTGCCTTGCCCGGTAGCCCGGTTAGGAAGAAAACCCAAGGTTAGTGTAAATTCTTAAATTTTCCAACAATTATTAAAATTCATTAGGCATATTAATCTATAGAACTCCGTTTTCCGCACTGATATTATAAAAAAGAAAGATTTAATTTGTTCGTTTGAATTTAATTGGCCCCGAAACTACTAGGCCGATTCGAAAAATTATTTTACCATTAAACATATGCTATATGATATTACCTTAAAATATATTTTTACACTAGCTGTTGCTTCCTTCTCTTCTTCTACAATAAAACGTATCCTAAACCTAACTAACCTAATCCAGCCAATATCTATACACGAAAGCTTATGAAAGTCCGTTAAATACTCCGTGAAAATCACAAATTTGTATATTTTTTCAAATTAAAAAATACCTTATGCTGTTGACTTAAAGTACATAATTGACTTTAATACGTACCTAAATCAAATGATATAAGTTCTAGAAGCTTCGATGAGGGATGTGACAAATTTGTTGATATCGATAAATAAGTGAAATTAATAATGTAAAAACAATACTTGAATGTAATACAATCAGCTAAAACAGTATTGGACTCGCATACGAAGCATATTAAACCATCGTATAAAATGTAACACTGCAAACCAAAAAAAACAAATTGAAAATAAGTAGTATTAAAACATATATTAATTTATAATACAAATTAATTAAGGAATCAGTTAGAACGACTTCCTTCTCTTGGAGTTCTTAAATTTATGTTTAATTATTTTTCGGTTATAGTAGAAATTTAACTAATATCGACATGTAGTTATCGATACGATCAATCACCGGGTGAGTAGCAAAATGACAACTGAGTGTCAAACGGTTGTACCGTAAATATAACATTTATTTAAAAGGTGTTAGAGATCAAAATTTAATGAATTTATAATATCGCCCTCTAGCGATGAATAGTTTTACCTTTTTTCTAGGTGGAAAATTGATTCAACAGATAAACTAATTACTACCTTACTGTCATACAAAAAGACTTCATTTTAATTTAACAATAAATACGATTTTTAACCGAAATGTTTTTTTGTCAATTTTTGACATTACTTCTTTTGTATGCATTGTACGATTTAATTTGTCAATGTGTGAGTTTGGCGACATTGGTTCTCATACTAAAGAAGCACTAGGGCACTTCCACTTGTTTTTTCTATTCCGTGGACACAAACATCGAAACATCGAAATGTCCAAACTTTTAAATTTATAAATTAACCTTTACAACTTCGTTTTATTACAAATATTTCTACATATTAAAGTATAATGTTTGTGTAAAATCGATTCACTAACAATCAAAAGCAGGTAACATAATGTCTACCAACATAATCTTATAATTGCCGCCCTCTAGACTCCACCCCCCGCAAAAGCAGCACCCCCTCCGACCCAGCGGAGCCGGCCCTCAAGAAGAAGCCGAGCGCGCCCGCCAACTGCCTCAAACCGAGCTTCGCCGGACACTTCCCCAACGAGCACGTGTACGTCAAGATGTACGACAACCTGCGGGCTGCATACTCTAACCATAAGGTATGATGTTCGCAATAATTATTGATTCAAATGTCATAGATATATGAAAACTGTTTGGAATATTTTGAATTTAAATAAGGCTTCCCCATCATAGAGATCCAGCCATCCATTTAGCCGGAAGACGTCCACTGCTGGACATAGGCCTCGCCAAAGTGCGCCAGTGTGTCTCCTTGTCCGGGGAGGTTTGAAACATTTTACAAGCGTGGTCCCGCGAATCTGAGCTCCATAAGTAGTTCAAAAATTGTGTGAAACAATGAAAAGCGTAAAAATATCCGTCAATTATTCAATATAAACACAAAAAAATACTATATATTGATAGAGAATCCATCAATTGTCCATTAACATATTATTATACTAATTTCAATCTTAAAAATTGTCACAGATAAACCTCGACCCAAAAAGCAGTATCTTTTACGAATTCCTCTCCACCGTACTCCACTGCCTCGCGATACAACTCGAGCTAGCCACAGAGAACGAATTCGGACCCATCACAGAAGAATTACTCTACTATCTCAAAGTCATCATGCCTCTATGTCCAGAAACCTCAGTGTACTGCGTCACCCAGTTATTGAAATGCTTGTTTGGGACCAACATGATCAACCAATACCAAGACTATCTGAGTATCGCCGATCCTGAGCCGAAGAAGGCACCGGCTGATTTCTACGATGACGTCATGATGGTGAACAAACTAGATTTAGAGGAGAATAGAGACAGTATGACTTCGAGCAGTGATAAGGAGAGCAGAGACCCGAAGCTGGTGGAAGAGAAGAGGTTGTTGCTAGCGATGGAGAGTTTCAATAAGAACAGAATGGATCGCAAGTGGAGCACGAATAAGAAGGAGTTGGAGAGGTACATACGGCTGTTTGAGCCGGTCGTGATACAGGCTTTGAAGGTGAGGAATTAGATCTCAAATGTACAAAATTATAAATTTTCTTCCATATACTTAGTATTGATATGTATTACTTAGTATAGAATATGTTGTCACTACTTGATGGAAATGCATTTTTAAATTACTATTAAAACATTTAAATTTACACTATTTCCACCTTAATAAAATTAGAATGTTTTTTCTTGCCTATGACTAAAATTCTATCTTAATTCTAGAACTCGAAATTTATTGAAATTACTTGAAAAATGACAAAAGTCTTTGTATGCTGCGAGCAATCAGTAATTCAATTATGTGTTATTTACTAAAATAATCTAAATAGCCGTTTTTTTATATTCAATTGTTTTCGACATGTTATGTTATTTCATACAGCTTACAAACATAAAATCAGATAAGATTTGAATTGATTGATGCTTAAACTATTCATATGTCAAAATCAAAAGTATTAATTTGCATGGATAGGGAAAAAGGTGGAACTTTATCTTTCCCTACCCACTCTTAGCATATTTTTTTTATAATTCTTCTTACTTATAGATGTACACCCTCCAAAACTGCATCAAGCTGCAATGCTCGGTGCTGCAGCTGCTGTGCCAGCTGCTCGCGCTGCGCGTCAACTACTGCATGCTGGACAGCGACCAGCTGTTCATCAACTTCCTGCTGCGGCAGCTGGAGCTGCTGGAGCACCATGAGATACCGTGAGTGATAAGGACGCAGACACACTTTTGCACAAACACAAACTTTCAGACACTTGCATTCATATGCACACTTCGAGCCATATACACGCATTATCACGTTAATACATTCTTACACAAACTTATACTCACACATATAAACTTATTAGAACAATTTAACGTGACACACACACATACATACACTCACTCTCTTGTATTATACATTAAATTGAAGCACATCATAAAAAAAAATTTTTAGTTATTTCATAACCTGACTTCCTTAGGTTTACATAAAATAATTATTTATCTTAATGTTTATTACAGTAATTGCTGCGAATTGGTCAACCACATAATGCTGTTTTTAGTGCAATTGTCTTCCTCGAAACATCATACGAAGCAAATTATAGAAATTCCAAAGGTAATTTTCCTACCATACCATAGCCAAATCAAAAATATTAAAAAAAATTGAACAATATTTTCTAAAACTTTACTTATTTTTTTAAATTACACACAGTACTTCAATTTATTGATGGTACCTTTTGGTAATGGCTGCTTATTCTTGTGATTGTCTTTCATAATTTCATCGTAATGGTATTCATAAATTATTCTTGTGAAGCAAAAAAAAATGAAAATAATTTTTGGTTAATAAGTTGTTACCAATTCATCCCGTCCCCACATGGGATGAATTGATATAGGGTCTTTATTCTGATTGATTTCTTTTGTAAATACTAAATACAACACATCTTGCTATTTATTTTCTTAATTGTTTGCCGTAACCAAAAATGTGTAATGAAGAAGGAGTAAAACTAGAACTCACAATGAAATATTACAATTAGTGATTGTTATGCGTAGTTGATCCAACTGTGCGACGGTCTAATGGCGGCGGGGGCGCAGGATGCGTGCGTGGCCGGACTCGAACCCGTAGCGCTTAAAGTCTTCAGCAGTTTGGGAGGGGGTGAGTGCATACACACTTAATAAAACACACAAGTAATATGGAGTAGGATACATTAAATTGTAGTACAGTACGTTTATGTTTATTTAGATCTGGTAAAATTTAATTAAGTGAGGATAAAATTAAACTCTTATTACTACCAATAAAAATATAATTTACGAGGGTTTTTTTTTATATGAAACTGTTATTTTCTTCTTTGAAAAATTTTGGTCCCTCGAACTGGAAACTAAACATTTCAGCAAGTATAAAAGTTTCTGTTTAGGTACAGGCACACTGGGTCGCACTCAGCAGCAAGAGCTGCAGGCCACGCGTGAGGTGATATTCTATATGCTACAGAAAACCATGCATTTGCCGAGGGTATGTATTAAATTGTATCAAAAGTTAAATGTCTATTATGATTATTGATATTGATTATTTTACTAAAAATGATGTTTAGAATATGTAGTAAACAATTTAAACTTTTTAATTAAAAAAAAATTATCACTTTTTAACATTTTTGTATTTTTATTTTGGTCCTTCATTCACCTTCAAAATTCATATTTTTTAAAAGTGACTTTAGTTTAATTTAAATAAATTCATTCTGAATAATCTTTTTGAAGCGCGGTCGTGGTCATCGATCCCTGCGCTCACGAACTCTGTACGTAACACGTACAGAGCTCATATTCAATAAAAAAAAATATAATAATTCGACAAACGACCTTCTTGAACTTTTTATTATTTTTAAGATACGTGTTATGAATGTTTTGTAAAAATGCGCTAGATATTTTTATATCTATCAGAGCGTATATATAGCACAGCATTTCTCATTTTGCATCGCAGGTAGTGGAACGGGCGTCGTGTATCTATCTCGTGTATCTATTTGTCGTATTCCCTGGCAGGTGCTGGAGCTGGTGTCGTGCACGCTGGCGGCGTGCGCGGGCGCGGGCGAGGGCGCGT
>LQNK01000942.1:11107-29662 GCA_001586405.1 Phoebis sennae
CGAAACGAGAGAAGCATCTCTTGGGGGATGATAGCTGAGCTAATAATCTATCAAAAAAGATTTTGTAATTTTTTCAAAAATGTTGACTTTGCCCAATGTTTTATATTATTGTGTCGTGTGCCGTAATTCTTATTTGGTTTTCTTAATTTTTTTTTACCAAATTTTCTCTATGAGTTGTTTTATTAGACTACTCAAGTAAAATTTTGAAATCAGATTTGATAGTCTGTGGTTTAAAAAAATGTACTACATGGAGTCAGTGAACTTAAAAACTTCTGTATTTAATAACAGTTTTACAAAATATATATTTTTTTTTTATAAAAGAAAGAAGTAAAGAAATCCGTTTGATATTTGCTGCAAGAAACAAAATTCACACGCCGATAGGCACATGCCGATAGGCCCCAAATAACATTCACAATTTTTCACAGGATACAACTCCACGCCAGGAGAAACTGCAATACCTAACAACGGTCATGCTCCTCCTACGCAAAGTGCTCGTCTTGATCCCGGAGAGCGAGATCCTCCTCTCCATCAACTACTTGAAAGCCACCTGCATCGCACCGCAGGCTATCTTCTTCAACGTGAAACCCAACACCGACCCTCTTAACGTGCAGAATGTTAACGAGAACTGCGCGAATCTGTCCCCTGACGTCATCCTAGTGAGGTTCCTGTTCAAGACGCTGACGTACGCGATCATGGAGATGGAACACTTTGACGGGAACATCGATGATGATACATGCGATGAAGAGAACAAGATGCTGTACTCGGTGGTGGTGAACATTGTGATACAAGTGAAGCATATGCTGCATTTGACTAGTAAGTTTTTTTAATTAGTAAGTTTTACTGACAAGTTTTTTCTTTTGGTAAATTAACTAAATTTATAATTTTAATGATTTTATGATGGTGTATTTACTTATTTAATATTGTTTTTATGCAAATTTTATAATTTCTCAATTTTTTTCCTTTCTATCGTGTAGCGCGGTCTCATGTAATTTTTATCCTATTTTAAGTGTACATGTCGGCGTAATATTGCCTAATTTTACGTTATTTTGTTACGTTTTTTCATCCCTGTGCTGCTCTGTTGGATGATGTTGATGACAAATGCTAAATGAAGTATCGTTTCACCCACAGCTGGCTGCCGATTCCCCCTAACAGCGAAATCAGCGCAGAACCTCCTACAAGCTGAACAGAGCGGGTTCAACACGGGTCTTTACAGTCCCGATGAGAACATCCCGCTGGACGCCATCAGCCGGGTCAGCCTGCGCGCCGCGCACGCCACGCCGCTGCTCACCGCGCACTGCTCGCATCTGCTCATGAGGTGGGATTATGTTTACCACTTGACCCCATTGGTGCAGTGGATGTGGTGTAAGGTGCGGAAGGGTGTGGGTTCGATTCCCATGAGTAGAAAATTGATAAATTTTCAAAATTTGCGTATTGTTCATCCTATTCTACTAATATTATAAATGTAGAGTTTGGATGTTTAGATGATTTGATGAAATTTGGTATACGGGTAATAGGTGCAAATAAATATTTTTGTTTCTTTCTTTTCTAAATTTAAAATGTGTAGGATGATACTATGTTCCGCTGTTTCAATATTGAATGTTTATTATAAAAATTTAGGTAGAATAATTTTATTTCAATTTACATGAATTGTTTTCTGCGGCCTGATCCACAATTTTGTCCGTCAGGTTGGGTCTCGTGTCGCACTCGCACTGGCAGCGGCTGGTGGGGTTCTCGCGCCGCCTGCCGCTGAGCGCGCGCGCCGCGCCCGCCGGACACGCGCTGCACCTCGCCGCCACGCTCGCTGCCGCCGATCACGCGGTGAGCCCCCCCCCCACACACACATACACAGGAGCATGAACACAAACAGGGACAATGATTAATGAATATGAATAAATGCGCGTACTAATATAAAAATGTAAAATGCAAACATTAACCTATAAGAAAATATTTTAAGGTTTAAGTAAATTTGGAAAGACGGGAAGCCTTTGATACAATTTGACTGTTTTATTTTTCACATTTAATCATAATTATTTACTTATGATTTTGAATTGATACGATTGAATTAGTTTTATATTTATTTTTTTTAAATTAATATTTTAGGATTCATTAGTAATATAAACTTTGATTTTTGTATATTTCTGTAAAGGTGTTTCTCAGGGTTCAATATCGGGTCCTATATAATTGTTCATTTATTAGTTTCCTTAACGTTTAATTGTATAAAGTAGATGTTTATAGTGTTTTACAACATATAAAGCAAACATGAGCAAACCTATGTGCAGGTGGAGAACGGTCTGACGGACGTGGTGCACCTGACGTGGCTGGTGGTGAACCGCGCGGCGGTGCTGGTGGGCGCGCGCGGCGCGGCGGTGGTGCGGCGGCTGGTGCGCGCCGTGTGCGCCGCGCCGCCCGCCGCCGCGCTGCTGCTGCACGCCGTGGCCGCGCGCTGCCAGCACGAACAGAAGGTACCTGTTAACATGCTCAATCGATTATTTTTAACCGTCTTTCAAAAAAGGGGGAAGTAATCAATATGATCGATTTTTTTTTGTATATTACCGCATATCTCCGGTCGGTGCCTTTATCTTTTTTTATCGATTTAACAAGATATTGCACCGACTTTGTATAGATTTCAACAAAAATAAACTAAAACTTATTTCCTACTTTTTAGAGTGAGAAAGTCGGTTCAATTTTTAAGCAAAAAATTTAACTATGAATAAACTCGGTTAAATTATCCATGAAAAAATAAATGCCTCCTTTTTTCGATTTACTTACCTACTTACTAGTTGGTACGATGATCCAAAAGTGAATCTTGGTCTCCATCAGTAAAAGACACCACTGTTTTCTATAGAGGGCCTCTTCCCAGTTAAGTAGCTGGAGTTCTTGTAAATCTTTCGCCACTTCATCGGCCCAGCAGTACCTTGGATGTCCGACCGGCCATCGCCCTACTGGCCGACCTTGGTACTTGGTCTCCAATACACATGACGTGTCCCAACCATCGAAACCTATGTGCCTTAATCTCGCCTACGATGTTTGATTCCGCGAATAGATCCTTTATTTCGGTGTTCTCTCTTATTCTCCAGCTACCATCTTCCCTACGAACTGGTCCGAAGGTTTTTCGGAGTTCTTTTCTTGATTTGCATCCGCCATTTTGAAAATTGATCTATGTTACTGTATGACACAGCTTTTTTTTGAAGGGGAGAGATTCGATAACCTCCCCGGTGCGACCCACATTTGTACTGAAACAAGGATCGATAATATTGAACCTAAATCTTTCTTTTCCAGGGTGAATTTGCACTGAACACATACAAAATACTATCAGAGTGCCACGAGAGCCAGTCGGGTCCCTTGGTGTTCCTCATCTGCCGAATTATTGGCAAGTTAGAACCCTCATTAGCAGCAAGGTGAGTCATTTTGACATGCTTTTGTTTGCTTAAAAAAATTGATTTGATTTTTCCTCCCTTCATATCTCAGCATTCAATTTTTTTCTATGTTGATTAAACTTTTACTTAATTAATTTGTAACGAAAAGATACTCTACTAGTATAAAGTTAGACACAATTAAATCACTCATTTTCAGGTTTGCGAAACTAGCGATAGATAGGTGTAAAATGTTGAAAGAGATGCCGGTGGATAAAATTACTAGTCAGTTAACCAAAGAGGACGTGCAAGTGGCTCTAGAGTTGCTGCAGAGAGACAAAGTGCATTTGAGGTGAGATTAATTATTTTTTGTATATTTTAAATGGTTAAAAATATATATCTATAAAATGTAATGTGTCTGAATTTCCTGTGCATGTGTTGACTTGAAAAAACTCGTTTCTCTTATTTTATTTGATAACATACAAATTATATGAACATTCAACTTGAATATTTTTGTACAGATTGGTTAATTTTCTAAAATTGAAATCTATTCTGATGATCTTGTCATATGCATTTTTTGTGCGATTTTAACATTCTGTATTATAACGATTTTCAGTAAACCTTAAGTTATAGCAGATAGTATTTTTTAACTTCTCTTTGCACTTCTCGAAGATAAAAGATAATTATTGTGTAAAAAAGTACTTTTATTTCCCGTCAGGTACCGCGGCCTAGTATCAGAACTGAACAATCTCGCTTGTAGCGTGTTCGACCTTTCCCCTCTCTCCTCCAGCACTGGGCGAGTGCTCAACCCTCGCGCAGTACTCACCACTGAGATCACCCCCGAGTGGAGGAAGGCTCAGGCGAGGAGCAGGTAAGATATGAAAAAAAAACACTGCGAAAATACAGGTGATTCTGAATTTGACATCAGTTTTGTATTTAGGGGAGGCTAACCTAAATGACGTTGGACAAATACAGTTTTTAAATGGTGAACACAATAAAAGATTTTTTGAAAAATTTTTTTTTCTTAAATAAGTTTTATGAAGAGCTGCTGCAAATATATTTGTTTTCAATTCTAGATGCTGTCAGCAAGATAATGCATTACCAAAAGTACCAAAATACACCGATTTAGCAAATTTATTATCCAAGTTCTCACTCGAAGATCTCACATCGATCATGTCGTGTCCAGATTTTGATAGAAAGATACTCGGCGCCAGCTTCCAAATAACAGCTGATACGTTTATAAGAGATTTCCTGAATGTCGTCTCAGTTATCGAGTCGAAAGAGATGGAAAGAGAAGCGATGAGAGAAGAGAGGGAGATGGCGAGAGTCAAAGACGAAATGACGTCATCGATAGACAGCAATAAATTAAACGTTGTTAATATACACGTGTTTAAGAAAAGCGATAGCAAAGAATCCAAATCTCAATTTTTCATACCGATGGTAGACAATGACGTTAAAGAGGATTTTGGCAATTTAAAAATTACTGAAGAAGAATGCGAAATTAACATCCCAGAATTACCTAAATTATACTTAGCTAGTGTATCTGCCTTAGAAAAATCCTTAGCAGATATTTTAAGATTGTTTCCCAAACAGAGCCGACCGCTCAGTCAGTCGGAGAACTTTAGCTTAAACGTGGAGCAAACTATAGATAGATATACACGAAGATGCCACCAAGTGTTCCAGGACAAATTGTTCTACCAAGAGTTTATGACGATACAAACTATTTTAACTGGCTTTTTGCCTTCAGTGGAGAGAATGGCGAGTCTTATAGACGAAACAGACTGTGATTTATTAGAAAAATGCATAGAAAATATCCTTCCAAGTACGTTAACACGACATTTAGCTATATTTTGTGTGGTCTCATTACAGTATTTGTCGTTTTTGATAAGTAATAAGAAAGTAGTGGAGACTCCGATAAATACTGAGGTCTCTTTTCGTACTAATATGCCTACGGAAAATGTGTGTGTGGATCATGTGATAATCGTGACAATAAATAACGTGGCGAAAGCGTTGAAGTTTGAAGAGATTTGGTCGGAGTTGAATGTAGAGAGTCAGGTCAACAGGACGCAGTCTGCCATTTGCTGCTTGTATGCGATCGTCAAGTATTTGGTTAAGGTAAGAGTAATTCGTTCGAAACTTATAATTTTGTTAAATTGGATTTCTTAGATATTGATTTAGATTTAATTTAATAAAGAACATTTGTTGAGAAATAATTATCGTTTTATGTATAATTAGTTTTGTTTTGATTGATCTTTGATCTATACAAACAATTGCTCTATCCAACTCATATATAAGTACTTTGTAAAAAGTTCAAAGAATACTTTCTATTCTATTCTATTCAACCATCTAAGTTTTCTGACACAGCATAATATAAGAAGAAATATTTGAGTTCTACAATATTTTTCAGGACACAAAACCACTGATATCTAAGTCTCACATCCAAACTCAAGACACTGGTCCTAAGCCAGATATTATTATAACTGGGGATAAGTTAATTACACTGATCGAGTATTGGGAAACGTATTTCTATTTGAAACGGGAAAATATTTTGGGACCGAGGTACAAGAAACCTATTGAGGACTTAATCATAAGTTTATCAAGGTAAGTGAGGAAGCAATTTCGATGAATATTTTTACTTCGTTTGATTTCGTACCGATGCCAGTGAATTTAAGTTTGATCTGGAATATTTTTCAGCATTTCGTGGTCGGTAGACACATCGATTAATTGTTGTCAGTAATTAAATTAAAAAAACAATTTAATTTATATCTCCCGGGTTACTTATTTTGATCAATAGTTTGATATGTAAATCCTTTAAGGCTAGAGACGGTCAGCAACATGGCGCTGATCCCGCCCATAGCGTGGTCGTGCGTGGAGGCGCGGCGCAAGGAGCTCAGCGAGCACAGGATCGACCTGCCGCTGCAGGCGCTGCAGGACATGGACGTGCTGCAGGCCTTCCTGTTCCGGTGCGTACTAACAGAACAACAGCGGTCCTAAATGTGAACCTTATGGGACTCCTTGAAGAGATTTTCTTTTTTTTCAGGGATTTTAGCGGTTCAATAACTACTATTTTGTTTTTTTTTTTGCAAGTTTATGGGCAAAAACTAATGCTGAAATAAAGACTTGGACTTTGACTTTTTTCATTGCTTTATGCAGTCGAATACTCTTGACGTCAATAAGATCGAATGCTTTGTTAAAATCTATTTTTTTTTTAATTTTGTTCAAATGTCTTAACTATTTGTTTTTATAATACAGAGTGAACCTCATCGGGTGGTCGTCTAAAAAGCAATTTGAAGAGATCTGGGTGGGCCTGCTGGGCGCGCTGCAGGGCAACGGGCCGCACTGCGCAGTGCGCGGCATCACGCGCCTGCTGTGCTGCGCGGCCGTGCTCCGCAGGCACAGCGGCGCCGCGCACGTGCCCCGCCGCTACCTGCCGCCCGCCGCCGGGTGAGATATTTTCCAAAACTATTGAAATTTTATATATAAGAAGTAAGGACAAAATCTTATTCGATTTTGACAACTTTATCGCGATTTTTTTATAGATGTTTAAAAATTTCAACAATACACCAGTGCAGAAGACAAGATTCAGAAATAGGACCTTGAGATACACTAGAAAAAAAGTCGTTAAAATTTATAAGTTTTTAGAAAATGTCTAATTCAAAATATCGTGTTGTGTCTTCTATTTCAGAATGCAGCGTCTTCGAAACATCCTCGTTGGAACATCAGCATACAAAATATTCGAAGACGTGAACCTTGAGTTTATTCCTCTTCGCAACGACAACATCGACGGATATCATTACGGGCAGTTCAGTACCGAGTACTTGAAACTGGCTTCTGGTGAGTGCTATGCTTGAAAATTATTCTTTGTTATTATCGGAATGTCCTGAAGATGTTTGTTCATTTTCGTTGTTGTTTTATTTGTTGTTTCATAGACATTTCAGTGTGCCACTAAAAATATTCTTAAAATATATCTTAAGAATCTTTACTTACTAACTTCTATTCTTTTGATATTGAAAATGAAGGTTGGAAAAAATTTTGACAATCGATTTTACTTTATCGGCGTTATCTTATTTTTTATTTCTCCATTGCCGTAGTTTTCTTTTTGTATTTTTATTTAGTGTTCCCTTTGTTTTATTTATTTTTTCTTACTTGTACTAAAACATGATATCTATTACGGATGTTCAGATATGATCGACGACGCGCACTACCGCGTGCGTCGTGAGGTGAAGCGCAAGAGAAAGTGCACCGACATCGACGTCAACAGCTGTCTACAGTTGCTTATGGACGTTGCTGCTGATATGTTAGATCCAAAGGTAGGCGTTGTCAATTAATATTTTAGCGATAAGGCTGCCTTTCGTATATTGCTTTTGTAAATTTCATCGTTCTCAGTTTTCAGTTATTAAACAAGTTGCGTGTTTGACGATCGTCCGAACTGGTTTTGCTTTGCAGGCCCCCACAGGGCTGGCGGCGCGCGTGGCGCTGGTGTCGGCGCTGACGCACTGCAGCGCGCAGTGGTGTGGCGCGGCGCAGTGGTCTCGCGCGGCGGCGTTACTGGCGCTGCCCCCGCCCGCCTGGCCGCACGCTGCGGCTGCCGCTCTGCACGCGCTCGCCGCCTGTCTGCCGCTGCTGGCCCCGCAGGTGAGTGCTGTAGTGTCGCGCTGACGCACTGCAGCGCGCAGTGGTGTGTGTAGGTATAAAAAATGAAGTACGTACATGTGTTTTACTTCTGTATCTATCAATTTGTAGTCATAGAGTAAGCACTGTGTTCTTGAAACAATTCGAGGATCCTTAATTGCTCCCTCTCCCTGAACTCAGAAATTTAATGATGTGAGATAATTAATCAAAACTGAATGATACACGAATCATTCTCAAGCTCAAATTTTCCCAACAACGTCGCAGGACATGTCGTCGGTGCACGAGAAGCTGCTGAAGTCGTTGTCGTCGGGGTACGCGCCGCTGCGGCAGGCGGCGCTGCGCGGCTGGCTGCTGCAGCTGGAGCGCGCCGCGCCGCGCGCCGACACGCTGGCCGTGCTGCAGCACGCCGTCACCCACCAGCTCGACGCGGGCGACAGGTGATGACAATAACTACATCTTTTTTTAATGTTTAGTTTTTGAGGAGATTTGTCAGGTACTTTTTCTCTCATCCAAAACTGGCTACTTACCAATATTAAAAAATAATGGTGCGATGTTAGCCCAATCGTGCGATTCTCGGTTTCCACTCTATTATTGTTGAAGATGTTATAAAAAAAATCCGTTTATTCCCTTTACCGAATAAAAATATAATAATCATTTTGTTAAAAGAAAAACAGTTTATGGTAATGTGGCAAAAAGGCTTTATTCAGCATATGTTACGCATTACCCTCTGTCGTTTTTTGCGGCACACACGGGGAGAAATGGTGTGGCGGTATTCTTACTCAAATTTAAGCCGTCGCCACACAGATAACAGTTTTTTTAGATACCTAAAATTTGTCAACTCACTTACTAAGCCCATTTTGTTAAAATATTGTTATCAACAGGATATCAGTATACGCGCAGTGCCTGTACTGGACGGTCTTATTCGAGCTGGTGTCACACAAACCCGAGCTGACCTCCAGGGCTGTAACCTTCCTGCTGAAGAACCCGGACCACTACTGTACTGATCTGGTTGTGAGGGTAAGTTGTTTATGATAAATATTTTTGACGTGTTAATGTTGTGCCTACCTTTAAGTTAGATACATAAATAGTATTTTTTTATAGTCAAAATATTAAGATAAACTATGTATCTAGTTGGTGAGGCTTGTTAAAATAAATGAATAAATTAAAATACAATATCAAAATAACTTTGATAATTTAGGTAACTTTTGGTTCTGAAAAGAAGAATTTGGTTTGTTACAATATACAGCATCAGATTTTAGTGAAGCGTTTAACTCTATTGACTAATCCTGTAATTTTGTTTCTTATAATATACAAACACTATTTTTTCTCATAATCATATGCATTTTCATATATTGAAAGATGAATAAATATTGAAAGTGCTGATTTATTTTTCAACATGTACCAGTTATTTTTAATATACAAATGAGAGTCAGTTTTACATGTAGCTGGGAGTGGATTACCTCAAGGTTCCATTTTAGGACCGGTGATATTTATTTTTACAATGTTCACTATTTAGTTACGTTATTGTAAATTAAAAATTATATAAATTTCTAGGGGATCATATCGACCCTTCGGCAGCAGATTTTGCCAAAAGACCTAAAGAAGAACACAATAGAAACGCTTCTAGATAACATGTCGAAATACTCAGAAAAACACGCCGTTCAAATATTGATGGTCCATTTGTTTTCGGGTAAGTGTATATCACTAAAAATTTATTAAACCACATCATCATCACATCATCACTAAAAATTACTTTTTTTATTGTTTTCTTATTTTTTATCTATGTTCATTATGGTGTGTGCAATATTATTGATTGATTAGTGAATGATTCATATCAATGTTATATTTTGAAAAAGTTGATTTTCAATATTTTTGCAATATTGTGTATTTACAAATATTAAATAAAATAACATTTATTCATGAAATTTTGATATTATTTCCGTTTCGGACGATAATTTAAGGGAATTCTCTGTGATGTAAACGTCCAAGAAGATTAATGAAATAACTGCATATTCACAAGTTTGTTTTTTATTGATTGTAGCCGGTGACAAGTTAATATCTCCAAAACAAACGTCCGACGTATCGAACATGGACCCGGACGTTCTCATGAGCACGATGGAGAGGATCACCCTCCTCTACAAAATGTTACGACAAGCGAAACTAAAGGAAACTAAACTCATAGTGACAAACGCCCTGAAGTACTTCCTGAGGGAAACGTTACCTCCTGCAGCGACGTTGAGTCGAGTGGTCATAGAGTTTGTGGAGAGCTGTAGAGAGAGCGAGAGGATACAGCCCAGCCTGCTGAGTGAAAGGGATAGGTGGATCGAGTGCTGCGTGCTTAATTGTGAGGTTGTGTTTGAGGTGAGTACATTTTCCTCACAGTGGTCTTGTAGAGTGGTCATATAGTTTGTGGAGACCTGCAGAAAGAGAGAGACGGTATACAGCCCAGTCTGCTGAGTGACATAGGTTGTGCTGCGTACTTAACTGTAAAGTTGTTTTTGAGATAAGTACTCACGACGCCCACAGGGATGTCGGTAGGGTCACAATACAGATAGGTATAGAAGTCAAACTCCTGTTCACTTCACTTTTGATACCTACGCGACATACTGCGTGGTGACCTGATATTGGTGAATAATAGTTATGTGCGCGTTGCTAGAGCACGCTTTGTATGGAGTTTGATTTTTAATAGGGGAAGACTGTATCTTCTATTGTTCTTTCTAGATATATCAAGTTTTTGAATTATTCTATTTTTGCAGGTGTTCGAAGCCTCAGTGTCCCAGGACCAATTGCCCGTCCTCAGCGGGTGGATCTTCGAAGCTCTCTGCCACTTACTCTCTGGCAAACTCTCCCCCGTCCTCCTCCCCCCCGCTCTTCTCACTCTCCTTCTCTCTGCTTCCTCCAATCCTCTCCTCCGACAATCATTCCCTCTAGCCCAAAACATCTTTAGACAAAGCTTCTATAAGAAACAACAAGATTTAGGAATTTTCAGTGACTTCCTACAAACGAACACAAGCATGCCCTTCTCGGATAGACGGTTACTATGTATGGTGGCGATGCACTCTGATTTTACTGAACCGCAATTGATAAGATTGAAGGAACTGTGTGAGGAGAATGAGGTGTTAGATGATCTAAAGCAGTGCTTGAATCTGAAAAGTGAGGGTAGCTAGTGATTTTGGGGTTAATTTATTGTTAAGATAAAATGTATTTATTTCGAGAAAATAATTGATAAATAAATGTTTGTATATCTTGGATTATTTTGTAAAAAATGGAAATTAATAAAAAATGGGTATTTCGAAATAACCGCGTAAAAAATAATAATCAATAAATACCCTCTGTATTTTATATATTTTTATCGTAATAATTATGATGATTTTCATTAAATACCTTGATTAACTTAATTAACAAATTTCACGACCTTTGAGCTTGTGATCAAACCGTTTAAGTAGCACTTAAAGTTAAGCTGGCTTTGAAAGAGTGCCGCGTGTCGCATACGTTCTTATAATAGTAGTACAAATAGATTCGGCCTTAGAGTAACTGTAGAAACGAGTAGTTCTTGATAACAAGAGAATTATTGGAAATTGAACATTTTGTAACGGATGATTTAATTTAAATGGAAGGTAGGTTGTCTCTTAAGTCTTCTATGCCCTACTGATATTGTAAATGTTTGGATGTTTGTGGCAATCACGCCGTAATTACTGTACGGATTTTGATGGAATTTAGTGTATAGACAGTTGAATTATTTGATAGGATAACCTTTTTTTCAACTGTGGACCTTGTATAACGCGAACGAAGTTTGTTTGTTTGTTACTCTATCACCCAAAAATAGTTCAATGAATTTGGATTGATTGATTTTTGAATTTGAATGATTTGGTGAGGTTGGTGCAGTGACAGATATGTTCTTTTAAGTAAAAAGAGTCGGTTTTTTTTGGTTTATATTTTGATCTTGATAGTCATTGTTTATTGAAATTTGATCTCATTTCCGAGAGTAAGCAAGTGAACATAGTGTAAGCAACTAGTAAAAAATAAACTATAATTTAAATCCGTTACAAAGTGTTTAATTTCTAAATGGTAGTATCGAATGTTCAACATTAGATGTAGTACCCGGTAGTTATGTAATAGAATAATTACTGTGTTTAGATTGAAGGAAAGATTCATTGACTTGTGAGAAGGGATATTTTGGCCATATATTTAACTAGATATAGACGTGACAAATGTATGAATAAATTTTTCCCATTTTTATAATTTTTAACAACATTTTTTTCATTAGATGTTGTTATTAGTTTTCTTCAACTTTCTTTTTTAAATAAAACTAGCGACCCGCCCCGGCTTCGCACGGGTTTAATGGATGATATTATACATAAAAACCTTCCTCATGAGTTACTCTATCTATTAAAAAAAACCGCATCAAAATCCGTTGCGTAGTTTTAAAGATTTGAGCGTTCATAGGGACATACAACATGACACATGACAGAAAAAGCGACTTTGTTTTATACTATGTAGTGATTAAATTTGTATGTTTGTGGTAAATTTTAGAAACAGCCTAAACTCAATTACTCTCATATGATTGAATTGTTGCACTAATTATTTTTGGATTATTTACACCAAAAATAAGTGGATAGGGTAAATTATTTGATAATTAATCGAATAGTCACTTGCAAGGTCGTTATGTGCATATACGTTATCTAGTTTTCTTTTAATCTATTTATTTATCTATTTCTGTTTATTTCTAGTTCAATCTATGGTCTGTGGTTTTGCCTTGTACTTGTTCATTTTGAGAGAAAATATTAGTAAATACTGTAAGAGTTATGTATGCCTAAAAATCGCGTTGTTTAAATTATAGACAGGCAACTGGGCAAGATCGAGGATATGAAAATTACATTTAATGGTGTTATTAATAATTTATAGAGTGATTAAATATGTGATCTGTATATCAATAATGTTATACCATTTCATTAAATAATCGAAATGAACCATAATATAATAATGCTTCAATATAACATTTAAACCTTGATGTATAAAAATCCTAAATACATAATCAACGTCTCAAAACGGCATTTATAGAAACAAGTGCACAATTTTAAATAGTCTCACGTCTTGGTGCGCTCGTTAAATGACGTGTTCTTCGAGGTATTGTTATGATATTACATCAAGATGGAATATCGTATTTACGTTAAGTAAAAACCTTTATTGATTAGTTTGAGTCGTTTTCATGAATAATAATAAATTCGGAAATAAGGAGTTCTTTTTTAGAGTTCCCGTTAAGGAGATTATTAATTTCGATTTAATTAATAATTTGTTTCAAAACAATAATACGGCCAAATCAAAAAGGGTCAACCTATAATACGGCAGATTTCAATCACTGATAGCCCGTATAGGAACTTTGCAGAAATTGAAATAACAACTTTATGCAGTTCTTATAAGGTTGAATTTTAAAAAATATTTGTTGATATCATAACTATAACTAGGCATATAAAGACAGCTAGGCCTCTCATGTTTAGCTCCGGCTTAAAGCGTTTCTTTTTTATGAGACTGCATCTAGGATTTTTATATATCAATGAATTGAAAACATTATAATTTCAAAATGTATAATTTTAAATGCTAAGTTTCAATTAAATATTCCATCATTCAATAATAATTATATTCATTTTATTTAATGAAGTTAAATAAATCGCTAATATTTTATCGTGAACTTGACAATTTTGTTATTAGATGACTTCCATTTCTATCCTATAAAAACTTTCTTATCTAGATATTTAAAAATAAATCGATTCAAGAAAAGTCAAGTACTATTTCGTTTTCATAAAAATGCATTCACTTTGACATTATTTTATCCAAAAAGTTTGATCAAATAATTCTAATAAACACATCTTATAATGTGTCAGCATTTAATATCGAATTAACTCGATGAAATATTAGCGAGTTATACGAGTAAATGTAATAATTTACATATTTAATTTAAAAAATCATTTAAAATGAATTAGTTATAATAAGTGTAAATGTGTACGTGTATGTAGCCGCACCGAGTGATTCTAAAGTATTTTTATAGATTAGTTTAAATTATATTTTAAACGCTTCCGCAATAAATTATTTAATATATTTTGTGGTTTTATTTAATTTTATATCTCCTCTCCCTCAAATAGATATTAAAAATATAATAAAATCTCGTGTCCCTCTTGTGGCATGGGTTGTGAGTATTTAAAATGTGTTTTACAGATATTTACTAACAATCTGTTAAACATTTTATGCGTAGATTATAGATAGATTTTTATTGTTATTTATATTATGATGCGGACTCGCGGTTACAACTAATGCGCTAAGCTCTTAACTAACTGCAACGAGATGCGGTTAATAGCGGCCAACAATTCTCATCGAAAGCGTCTTGACTCTTGATCTATAATAAATAAAGTATTATTTTGATATTATGAATGCGAAAGTCTGTGAGGATGTATATATGATATGATGAAACTTGGTATACATATAAGTAAGGGTCAGAATAACGTATACTACTTTTAATTCCAAGCTGCCTTGGGATCAGGAAATACGTGAGTCAAACCGTGGGACGCTGCTAGTTAAATCTAAACGTAGCTATTAATGATAGTTTACCTATTTAATTTATAAATTTTTAAAACAATATTTAGCATAGATTCAAACGAATTGAAAACGAATTAATTCGTGTAATAGGTTAAGAATTATTTAGTCGACACGTGCATTCAGCAATACTGCCGTACGTATATGTAAAGGTGAACTTTGTCAATTTTTGTGCAAATTCCGCGCGCCTGCCGCGCCGAGTTGGCAATTTGCTGCCAACCGTGCTTTGTATGCAGTGTCGCGATTCGTTATATCTGATATTTATTCAGACAGACGGTATACTGTGTAAAAAGCATGTAAAAACAATTCCATTTTCCTATTTTTTCCCCAGTTTTATTCCGAATGAGATTTTTTGTAACTTTAGATATTGGGATGTTTGTAATGATTTCATGAAAAAACTACAGATTTGTATAAAAAATTTAACATATAAAGTGCTCTATCTGAATTAATAAAGGATTATTTAGTTTTCATCACGGTACACTCAGGCGAAGTTGTCGTTAGTATTGTAACAAGCTAAGGATTTCGATTTATAGAAATTTTAGAAAGTATAGACTGTTTTTATTTGAATAAAGTAGGAGACATTTTACTCGATCCTCACACACCCAGGGTTTACTAATGCCCTAAAGATAAACTACCATCTGACCTATCCCAAATTAGAATAGAAAAGAATTGAATAGAAAATATTTTTATTCACGTAAACTTTTTATAAAATACTTATGAATAATATTTTTTTAATTTACCACCGGTTCGGAAAATCTATTCTATAATTAAGATTAAGCATATATGGGTTGCGGAACTTTAAAATTCTTCGATAATCGCTGATGAGTCGCTCGCTATCAGCGGCGTGTAGCAGTTATCGTAATTATCAGATAATTAGCGACTATCGGTAATACCGCGGGACATGGCGGAGACACGACGTGTTTACATTTTCTGTGCCTTCCTCTCTGGAGTGCTCGGTGTGTTGTTGATTATTGTGGCTGTTGCAAGCGAGGGGTGGGTGAGTGAGCATATTTATTATTCAATTTAATCATTAAGTTTAGTTGTATTTGATGAAATCCCGCGCTTGCATGACTAATCAACTATAACTATTAATATTCTATGAAAATGTGATTTTTTTTTCATTCAATTTATAGTTGTAAGTCTAACCATTATAAACAAATGTATAAAACATCTTATCTTTTTATAGAGTTAGTCGTAATAACTGAAATTTGGCTTGAAATATCAAGGTTCTAATTTTTCACTAGCCTCCTTAGAGAATTGGGTATCTTTTTCTGTCACAAAATAATACATTATTTAATGGTTATACTTTGACCCTGGTATGACTGTATTAATATTTAATACAGATCTATTTATACTAGAACTAACCAAAATTTCAGATATAATGTAGGTATAATAGATGAAAACATTATCAATAATCGCAAGATAATTGCGACCTGACAAAACAATACTTATATTTGATTTCCTTGTTGGAAGCCTTTGACAATCACCAAATATTCGAATATTGCGAGGAATTTATGTAGTCTTCGGATATATACAAATACCTTTATCTTGCTTATTGCATATTCTATACATAGCTAATGTATGTCTCCTTCTACGTGAGCGAAATTTATTGGTGACTTTATCATGTCTATTTTTATTATTTCATTGCAATTTCATTTTATTGTTTTATCCAAAGATAGTGAAAATATTCAAGATCTTTGGTTTTATCATTACAATGACATTACAGTATTTACAATTGAAAATAATCGCCATACATCGCAAGTTTGCCCAAAGCCCAAATTATTATTTAAAAGGTATTCCTTTAATAGGCACCTTAGTGATATTTTTAATTAATAAGTTTATTTATATTATCATATAAAAATTCAGGTCATCAGGTCTGCTGCTCAATACCACAAGATAACAATAGTCGCATAGTTTGCCGACACCCCTCTATCGCATTAATTTTAGATGAGATTCTCCGAAACTTTCACGCTGTATCATTTTTATATTTCATTGTCATATTATGTGCGGTGTGTATTTTTGCAATCGCCTGTATCTCAACCACGAGTAACGCATATACATAGAATAGTTAAAAGTTATAACTTATAAAAAGGAAAACTTGTTTGTTTGTTAGGTTGTAATCAATAGGCTTAAAAACTACTGGACCGATTTTAAAACTTCTTTCACCATTCGAAAGCTACATCATCCACCATAACATGCTTTGGAAGCGAATCCGCGCGGATCAGCTAGTAAGAAATTAAGGCTAAAGGCTACTAGAAGCGTAAACTACGTATTCAAATTGGTAACATGTGGTAGAGTTACTGAAAGTTCGTTCGAGCATATTCTGAAGCTTTTTGCATATTTTCCATCAGTTACAATTTGCATTTCTATTAAAGAACCGCAAACAAAACAACATTGCGAACTACTTACGCATGCAAAACATTACCATTTATACAACTTATTTATTCCCATTTGAAACGTTATTAGCTTTAATAGAAAAACGAGATCGTAAAAACGAACGCGGACTGCATATAAATATTCGAGCTTTTCGCCGTTTTTTATAAAAAGACAAACAAAGTCCAATTCGGGCGAAGCATTTGGTTATAAATGGAATTTACATCAGAGCGATCTGGTGCAGCTGCCCGGTTTGATTGTTATAAAAGTTATACAGAAATAATAACTATTTGCGCTATTGTTTTACGTCTCGGTTGTCACGTATAGCCTGGTTAGTTATATTTGTTTTTATGAACAATGCTCAGAATAGATGCTATTTAATTTTTAAGAATACCTCTGGTATATATTATATTCAACTCAAGAATAGAGTCCCCGGTATATGTAAGGTTTTATAATATTGTAAGAAACTAATAGAGGGGCTTTGTATAATTATGTCGAATGTAATAGAAATGTACTGTGATTCTACACAATTGGCCAATTATAGAACTAGTCAGTTAACAACAAATCACAGCTAGTCATAAAGACTATTAGCAAAGTGAGGGTAGTTGGGTCGTGACGTCAATAAGACGTTCGAGCACCAGGCGCAATCGGTACCAATGCGCGCAGATACTGAACGCGCTTTCTCTTTTATAGGACTTTGATGACAGCTAACAACTGACAAGTGACATTTGCATAGAAAGATGACATTCAGAACTTGTAAAAATATGAAATCACAAAATGTTTCCGACAATATACTATTTGAGCTCCGCGGTTTCGCCCGTGTATAGCTCCCGCTCCCGTAGGATTTCGGGATAAAACTATCCTATGTCATTTCTGGGGTTTCAAATACATCTCTGTACAAAATTTTCAATACAAACAAATCTTTTCTCTTTATAATATTAGTAAAGATTCCAATATACACATTAAATCGGTTTATTAAGATATTTTCGCACATTGAACAGAAGAAAAATAATTAAAATTTTCTTTAAACTTCATCCACACTACTACACATTTACACAAACAGTTGTAACATTTAGAAATGTTAAACTGTAGCATTGTTAGAATCACAAGAAACAGAATTCTTTCTAGGTAAAGTGTTACGATGAGTTTAAAGCTCAAAGGAGAATGGATAAAATATTTTAAGTGGTTGAATCTCGGTTTCTAATTAAATTCATTGAAGTGAAACGATGCGGACCAGATTAATAATATTTTATAAAAATATACAAGTATTTTTACGATAAGCATTTTGCAATTTAAAACTAAAAATTTTAAATAAAATATGCCTATGCTTCTTCAACAATATATTAGACGTATTTTTCAGCCCAACATTGGAACTAACATTCAAACAATATAAACAAGCCAGTCTAATTTTATTGCTCATTTTTCAGCAAAAAACTTTAGTTATACTAATAACATGGATCTGCTTTGATAAGGTAAAACGTTTCTCCTGGAGATTAGCTAACTATGCAGGAAGTATCATATTACGCAAAATGTAAACAATGGAGCACTATAAATTCCTTCGTTATCATAAAGAGCCTTTTCCTCTCCGATTTGACACGAAGAATGAAAT
>LQNK01000942.1:30103-61032 GCA_001586405.1 Phoebis sennae
GTTTCCAATACAAAAGAAAAGTTAGAAATAATAGTAAAATTGTGGACATGGTAACAAAAAATGTCTTAGTAGGTGAAATTTTTTGAAGCAAATCAATTTTTTTTTATAATTTAAAAAATAAGTTAGATTGAATTTTTATTTTATTTTTCCTCAAGTATTTATGAGTAGGCCCACCACCTGGTGCCGTATTATCGTTGAATTTTGGGACACCCTGTATATAAGTCTATTTCCAGGTTGTATCAACAGGCACCACGGACGACCAGTACCGCGACAGCAGCATCAGGTATGGCCTGTTCAACGGCGAGCTCACTCTCAACCTGCTCATCACGCCGTCTTATAACAGGCTCTACAGTGAGTAATTCTAAAAGATGAGAAAAATCATGATAAGTTCATGATTTTAAGCTGACGAGCTTGTGGATAATGTATTCGAATTAAAAATAATTGACATTAATGGATGTTTTGGAAATGCTATGTATTCGAGCACATACAAAAGGTTTTTTCTTAACTAGCTGGGCCCGCGGTTTCATTCGTGAATATTTCCCATTCCCGTGGGATTTCCCTGATAATTGTATACCACGTTCTTTCTGAAGTTTCAAATTATATTTGTAAAAAAATATCATCGAAATATATTCAGTGGTTTAGGCCTACAGAAAAGATAGACAGACAGACAGATAGAGTTACTTTTACATGTATTATATTAAATATGAAAATATTATAAGTATATAAGTATTCGTTTATTTCTCTTGTAGAACAGGCAAAGAAACATACTTCGAATGATAATTTGCCTTACTAGGAATATGGCGTTATTAATAAATTCCAATGTAAAAGAGATTTTTATTCACAATTTTTACGCACGAAATTAAATCTCCAGGAACGTCATTACTTTGTGAACATTTAACGAATTTTCCTGACCTATATTTTGTTACTGTATTTTTTTAGTTTTAAAACATTTATTTGAATTTTGAATTATCATTGGTATCATCCTCATTAAAGCTAAAGCTAAGCCTTTTTAAGCTTTTAGCGTGAAATTAAAGCTAAACCTTTTTAAGGTTTATCGGATGATAATAATCGTAGTACACTATTTAAATTGTAACATTTTAAACAAAAGATTGATTGAAATAAAATCGTGTTTCAGTGACATGTCTATCGGACATCAATGCGTGCGCCGTCAGCTGTAAGACCGAGAAGCAGGCGAGGGAGGAAGAGGTAATGCCACAGTGTACATAATACACGTATGTCAATTACTGTCAAAACTTGATAGAGATTCTACGCGGTCTGTTAATTGACGCGTTTTCCTAATACGTTAATTTTTGATAATCTCTAGAAAATGGTTGAAAACGACTCACTTTCAATATATCATAGAAGGCTGTTAATTTATTTTCTCTGTCTAATTTATCTTTTTCATCTTAGTAATTTATTTTTTCGTGTAACTTAATGATATTCAACCTTATCTTCTTCAAAAGCAACACAGCAATAGAATGAAGTTGGTATACTTACTGTTTTTGTTTTCTATGTCGCTACTTATAATTTGATAGGCTATCATTTGACATGCGATTCAAGTTTCATAGCGTGCGCGAAAACATTACCGCACTTTTCTCAACTCGGTTATTTCGATATGCGTGAGGAACTCTAGCGACAATAAATATCTTATCTTCATGCTATTTTTTGTTCACAATTGTGGACTGCGTGAAATATTTATCACTTTGTTATTTAAATATTATAAGGTTACGTAATTCACAGAAGAGCGACCAGATTGGCGCAGTGGATACAACAATGGTCTATTGCGCCGGAGGGTGTGGGTTCGATCCCCACGAGTAGATAATTATTATGTGATGAACATTGTAAGTTTTTACTGTCTGGGTTTTCATCTGTCTATACTTTGTATGAATTTACAAAAAAAGTATGTTTAAGTATGTCTATCAGTTATCTAGTTGCCACAGTACAATCTTTGCTTAGTTTGGAACTAGTAGTGTTAAATGTCCCAGAATATTAATATTTATGGGCTTATATCTATTCTTATCCCAGGTGCGGGCGCTGGCTCAGGGCTTCCGACCGAACCAGGCATGTGTGGCCGTCACAACCGTGGACACTAGCAACCCTTGTAAGTACAACTATGTTATACTTAGCACTCAGCCACAACTTCTCGCGACCGTGTATTAATATTAGTATTATGTAATATTAGTGTAGTTTTATCAGAAAGTTCACGACGAATTCTGTCCCGCACTTTTTTATTAATGTTTTATCAATAATTTTTCGTAATTGTTAGTGAAAAGATTCTTTGTATAGCCAAGTTGAAATCGGTGTAAAATATGTACGTTTTCATCGTATGAAGCATATTCAATAGTTAATGTACACTGTAAATTTTAAATAAAAATAAAATGTTTCTCGGAAAATCAAAATATAAAGGTAAAATTCGAAATATTTAGTCCTCTTGTTCCCACGGGGTGGAATTAATGAAATAGGTTTGGTATTTGGTAGCACGGCAAACAACAGACATTCGATAATCCTGCTCTACACACATTTCTAGTGCAGCCTACGTTTCATTTAGGGTTGACCCATTTTGTAATTAGATATTTTCCGATTGTGACACGAAATGTGTATGAAAGGGATTATTGTATACTTGTGGACATTTTCTGAATAAGAAAGTTGGAAAAACATTCGATGTAAAGTAATGTTATGTTTAATAGATAATTTAGATACTAATTATTTATCTGTAAATTTAGTATTCGAGGCATGTTATTGAAATTAAAAGTAAATAATTACAATAATTTATTTAAAACTGAGCTGCAAGTGACAACCCTAGTTGCAGAATCGTAAGCATCAGTACTGCGTGTATTTGGCAATATCCCGTTTGCCCGCGCGCGCCACTGAAATGGTATTATACTCGTACGTTGCACTGACTGCTCGGTTGGCGCAGTGGATATCCCAGTGTCTATTGCACCAAAGGGTGTGGGTTCGATTCCTACGGGTCGAAAATTATGATGTGATGAGCATTGTAATTTTCTACTGTCGGATGTTAATATATCTATAGTATGTATGTATTTACAAAAAAAGTATGTTAAGGTATTTCTATCAGCTAACTAGTTATAGTACAAACTTAGCTTAGTTCGGGACTCAATGGTGTTGTATGAAATGTCCGAGAATATTTATTTATTTTATTTATTTATCTATAAGTTCGCGTGCGTCCCAAGTGAACGGCGTACGACGCGGGCGGAATACGACGGTTAAGCGTAGGAAATAATGTCAATTGATATTTACGTGCCCGCTAAGCAGTCTCAAACATTTGGTATCTAATTATAAATAATAGGCTCCGAAACTACAGGATCGATTTGGATGAAATTTTGTACAGAGATTCTTTGAATAGTTTTTATCTCCAAAATCCTATGTGAACGGGATTATTACGATGTTGAAACCGCGGAGCTCAGCTAGTTGTAAATATTTAGCGGGTGACAACCCTAGTTACATGATTGTAAATACCGGCTTGTCACTTGTAGCATTGCAGCATTCTGGCCACAGAGGGACTGCGCAATGAGCCTCTAAATACCAGCGTTATTAATATACATCAGCTGAAATAGCACTCAGTGTGAAATGCTGTGTCGGTATGGAGCTTACCTACAGGTTAAATGGAGATACACCTTATGTTAATCTGTTACAAGGGAATGTCGTTAGGTTAAAATAACTACATTAAATATTATGAAAAAACTAAATGAACTGAGACTACGAAAATAACGTGGTAGCAATGTAACTGAAATGTTGCAACTTGTACTAAAAAATATATAATTGTATTTGTTCACTGCTTAATGAGCATTAGTTATAGTCAAATTGGGTGTTATAATCGGTATTATTTCTCTTAGTATTATACATTCCTTCAATGCACTCTAGTGACGCCGAAAAGCAAATACAAAAAAGGTTGACGTAACATGTCAAAGACGTGCACGTGTATGTACAAGTAGATAGTCACTAGATACTTCGGCACACTCCATCTGTGGTGTAACATACGATATCTTCTCTATATTAGCAAATCTTTTCCAGTGGCAGTCCCTCCGGTGATAAAGTACGGCATCTACGTGAGTCTGCTAACGCTGCTGGTGCTGCAGCTGGTGCTCGCCGCGGCGTCGTCCGTGCTCGCCATCCTCAACGCCACCAAGAACCCCACGGAACCGGCGCTGGGCTTACCAGGTGAGCGCTGGTGCCAGGCTCAATGTCACGTGGCGTGTACGTCTGCCGACTCTGTTGCTTATTCTCTATAATAGTAAACATCCCTGGAAATTTAGCACAACGCCATCTAGTCTCAAACTAAGCAAAGCTTGTACTATGGAAACTAGATTAGTTCAGTAGTTAGCCTGTGTATATTTGGAAAGTATTCATGAATGGAGAAATAGAATGGGAGTGGACTTTGACCTCATAAATTTGGAAAATAAACGTTTTGACTTTGACTTTGACTTTAAAAGCTTAAGTTAATTAAATTTTATGAGCTCAAACCAATTTCTTCTTAATCGCATCATTCGTGACCCTCATAGAGTCTGTTTTGGCTGTTATTTTTTGACGATTCCTCGCCACCAAACCAATTCCCAGGTTGTCTATGGACGAACGTGGCGACAGCAGTGGTGGGGCTGACGTTCCTGCTGTTCTTCGGCGTGTACTGGGCCTCCTCGGGCTGGAAGGACCACCTCGCCTTCTCCTACGTCGCCCTGGGCTCGCTCAGACCTGGACCTGGACTGGGATTCTCTTATTGGTTTGTATTTTATAAGTTTCGTGTATTGGTCATTCGTAGAGAGGTGTTTGGAGATATAATTTATAATATTCTCTGAATTGATGAATTCCAGACTTCGAAAGTTGTAGTTTGCTCTTATTAATGAGCCTAATATTATTCATTAATTGTATTTATATTCTAAAGAATTGTCTTAACTTAATTAATATGTTAACATACTTAATTATATTACTAAACTTACTTAATATGTAATTATTTAATGTTGCAAATATATTATGATGAAATTTAACTTTCTTTATTATTTAAAACACTTTTCTATAAAATTACCACTTATTCAAAGATTTCGATTTTTTTCTTAACCCAGGCTCCTGCTAGGTGCGAACCTGTGCTCCATCGCCAACGTGGGTCTGATCACGCTGCGGAGCTACCTCCTGGAGCGCGACCCGCCGCCGCCCACCATCAAGGTGGAGAACCACTCCGATGGCACCATATTCTTATATTAAACTCAAGGAATAAGTCCGCAATATTGTAGAACTGTTTAGATGTGTTCTTTAGGAAAGTTTTAAGTACAACATATGTGAATGCTATCGCTAGAGTATCGTTTGCATTTCTAGAAAAATTTTAAACGTAGCGTTAACTAATAAAATTAAGTGTATCCTGAAATTAATTTCATAAAATTATGCTATTGTAATGGTAATGTATAAAAATCGGTGAAATATTTTACAAAGGAAGGTGTTACCCGTTTCTTGTGGACGTTGAAAACTTTACCAAGCAATTAATTATTTCTGGATGTATAAACCCACGCTTAAAAGTTTTGAAATGTTGAGTTCTTAACAAGGAAATAACCGCGTTAAAAACAGGATTAAGACGTTATATTCAAGGTTTTACCTTCAATATAACGTCTTTCTGTTATTATTAATTTGTAAGATTTTTTAAAAGATTAAGTTAATTTATTTATTTGCATTTATTAAACAAATTAATTTCATAAACATGGTGTTTTATTAAATTTTGCAGGAAGGTATATCATAATCCCAGTATTACACCTGAATCTAGTGTTACAAGTTTTTTTTTTTTAATTCCAAAGCGACGTTTCTTTTAATCTATATTATTATTATTATATATATGAAAGATTTGTTTGTTTGTTTGTATTGTATAAGCTACGAAACTACAGGACAAATTGGGACGAAATTTTGTACAAAGATACTTTGTAACCCCAAGAACGACATAGGATAGTTTTTATCCCAAAAATCCTACGGAATCGGGTTATATACGCGGGTGAAACCGCGGAATTCAGCTAGTCTTTTGATAAATTTATTGTGCAAAATGTGTTTAACATCCTAATATATTGACAAAACTTAAAAATATTTATTTATACCACCAGTTTCACCGACTGAATGCACTACATTGATTTATTCATAGAAATGATTGCAATATCTTGTTGCATTCAATTATGAAAGCTAAATGTCACAGAGTATCTGAAATTGAATAGAAACCACAAGGGTGCTCGGCGGAACCAAACGATACCGCGAGTTCAACCATTCACTCTTAAAATCGTTGAAATTCCTACAAAACGGAAAAACATGAGCACTTGTGTTGCGGTCAAATAGAATAAAGATTATTTTATTATATATCGATGTAATCGTCACATACTGTGAAGGCCCCACGTATGGATTTTAGTCTGCGTATTCTTTTAAAGCAAATACTAATATATTTACTCGAAGGCTTACGTCATTTAAGGCTCCATTAAATTAGTCGTTAATTCTGTCGCTAGCCCGCATATGGAGATTCCTAACATGCGGATTACCGACCAATGAAATCCGCCGGTCGATAAGACGGGGTATAATATTTTATAAAAGTTGAAGAGCATATAATTTAGGGAAAATTTTGTTTAAAGCAATTTTCATGTGCTTCACGGTTGAGTTACATAATCTCTCATTGTGACTCCAAAACATGACTGTACATTTTGAATACAAAGAGATATATTTGAATAGCTACGCAGTCTCTCTCTATCAGCTATAAGGCCACTGTTCATTGCAGCACTCTAGTTCTGCCCCCCACTTCTCATTACTGGAGGGCCGCGAACAAAACGCTAGCTGGGAATATAATTGCGAGCAAATAAAAGACTGTCTAGTTTTATTTTACCTTTTCTAGTAATTAAAAATAAATTAATTAATTACGCAAACTTTTTGCATGTTCCAAACACACAAAAACTTTGTATATGTTAATGTTAAAATTTTTATGCTATGCTAGTAATGTGGGGAATAATTTACTAACCTTAATTGTTAGAAACCTAAGTAATTGTTGTGTAACAAATCGTAACATTAGTCTTTTCATCATCTTAGTTTCAGTTTAAATAGTATTCGTAAGTCATGCATACTGTGTTTATCTATAATTAAAATTACATGTAACCCATATGTTAAGTTTTCTTTTCATGTAATTTTGTTGATAAACTGCAAAGGATGCAGCTTACTAATGGTGAAATAATTTTTGAAATCGGGTCAGTAGTTTGTGTGAAAATGTTACAAATTTACATAAAAAAACAAATGCTTCCTCTCAATAATATTTGTATAGATATTTTAACTTTTTTGTCAAATCGAGACTTATTTCAGTATTTTTTTAAAATTCCATAAAGTTATGGATTTCATTCTGAAAGCCTTTTTGAAAAACACGCCCAGTACAGCTATCTTATCTCTATTGTTCTACCAAGAAACTTTTACGTAAGGGTCTGATATGTCCTAATGAAAAATAAAGATTGCGAGACGCTAAACACGGATAAAACAAAAGATTACAGATGTTATCTAGCCTTCCCAGGACGTTGGGAGTGAGACGCTTTGTCTCAGGCCGGGGTAAGGTACACGATATGCCCTGACTAATAGCTACATTAACTAGATTTCATCCTTATGGCTTAATTATAATCAACTGTCGTAGATAAGAATTACATTGGAGATTAAATATTTCTAATGTTATAGTAGTTTGTTAAGCAACGGTAATAGTTATATATTACGTATATAAAGCCTATGTTACTGGTGGATAATGTAGCTTTCGAATGGTAAAATAATTTTTAAAATCGGTCCAGTAGTTTTTGTATTAATTACAACTAAACAAACAAAGTTTTCCTCTTTATAACATTAGTGTACATTACCATATGAATAATATCACGTCACTGCATATCAACCGTAAGAGCATACTCGCGTTAAGCCGTTATTCAAAAGTTTAGATTAGTTGAAAGTGTCGCAGCGGATTACGGGTTCATAAATCAAGCGGAGCCGGGGCCGGCCTAGTGTTGAATGTTACGTGTATTAAAGGATTGGATATAAATTAATGTTGGCATATCTAACTCTGCGAGCGTGGTGTAAGGTATAAGAAATAGGTCTGAATATTTTCATATGAAATATTTGACGATGTTTTTGCGTAGGTCCCAACTCCCATCCCCACGTGTGGAAATTTATTATGTAACTAGCTGTACCGTGCTGATTCGCTTCTAAGCTAAGGCTAGTTGACTCCTTTTTTAATATTCACCTATGAAATTCTATCAAGATCGGATAAACCATACTGCAGATATCCTTGGACAAACATTCCTGTTATCTATTTATCCCCCCCTAACTTCGTAACCCTCCCACCAATCTCACTCATCTTCAAACTCGACATATTCAGTGTCATGTAAGGTTAGATAAACAATTCTCTAGTTTCATAGGACAAAGTTTTTCATACTCACAAACAAACATACAATCGCCAGGCCATCTCGACTGAGACCATGTTTCGCTCGGTCAATAAACCTAAATTATCAACACCTTTTCGGTTCTAAACGCTAAATTAAGAACCGAAACTGTTTTAATTAATACCAGAATCTCGTGCCTTGTCTCCCCAAAATGTGTAAAATACAGGAGAGAACTCCAGTCATCAATCATGTCGGCATGCAAATGTGGGAAGCGTGTCCGATGACGTCACGGATTCGACCTCGTCATTGGTTTTTGACACTGTAATTCTTTTGTTTTACACATCATACATAGAAGTCGACGGCGAGGGTATGGAAATCGAAGTACCATCATTTTTATGACGACAATCGTTGAGGCGATCATTTGTTTTTAAATTAGTTTTGATGACTAATGATTGTTGTTTAGATAATTATAAGGTGCGCTGCGATGAATTCACGTGATTTTTGTTTAAATTTGAGTTCCTTAAAAAAAATGGTGGTGTTGGTAAACCAGATTAGTTCTTTTTCTTTGTACATCGTTATGAGTTATTTTCTTTTTTAAGCGGTAAAATAATTGCGGTTCTTCTTATAGCTCTTATTCTATTTAGAAACTTTCATTGTTTAGTTGAAAGACAGAAAGGAAAAGCAATTTTGTTCAGCATTAGAAATGAAAAATGAGACACGTATTATAAAAAGACACAAAACAAAATAACAATAAAAATTTAATATAACAATTAATTTGTATTTCTCGCTCAATATATTGTTTTAGCGTCAGACCATACTGATAACTAATAAACGAACGCCATTGAATTTTGTAATTTTGTAAGTACGCAATTTACAACAAATATTCAGAGCATATTTTATTATAGGCGTGGGCATATTGACGAATTTTGTGATAAACAGTCAGTTAGGCTCCCGAGGCGAAAGTTTTTGACAAATTAGAGTGGAATTCGAAATAAAAGTTAAATTTCCATGAAATGGGAGCGAGGAAATCTATAAATATCATATTTTTTATTAATTCCGGATATAATTGTTGTTTAAGAACAATAATATTACCTGTAGTAGATCTTTTTGGAACAATTTTTATTATACATTTCTGTATAGAAATATATTAATAATTACAACGATCTTTATCAATTTTTGAATATGTTGAGTTATATGATTCTATATACGTGGGAATAATGTCATAAATCTCGTGGGTCACCTGCGCCTGACTCGTTGACAAATGTCATAATACTAATAGGAAACATTAACTTCTGACACGAGGAGGATTTTAGGGAAACCATAAACAAGAGTGTCGCAGGTGTTTTGACGTCACAAGAGGAAATGATACGTCAACCAAATAAAGGAAATTCTTTCCTACGAATAAACGTATTTCACTTGAATAGATAAGAATGTTTTTGTGAACATAAAGGAATAATTTTAAATTCTTCTATTTTGGTGATGATCTTTGTGAAATACGTACGGGCACTCATACCGTTCATATAGATAGATATTCCTCTATAAGTATAGAGGAATAACAGGTTCAAAGTAAAATAATTATGAAAATCACAATAGAAATGTAGCATACTCTGCCAACACCTGCATGATTTGGCCGACACAAGATGCCGCGAGATGCATTTTTTCATTAAATATAGTAATAAAGGTGTCAAAACTACTATTTACATTAAATACCTATTCAAGGTGAGAGAAGGCGAGAGTGAACGGGTTTCTTACAATAAGTAAGGTAATAATAAAAATAATAAACTAAAACTTTATTTGTCTCACAACATAAGCTTAGTACATTTATATGTAGAAAGAAAGGAAATCTAGCTAAGTTGATGCTACCTAGACCACAGTTCCACTTACCACCAGGTGGGCTCGTGGTCAAATACCTGCCTGACACTCATAACAAATACTACGATTACGATTACTTAACTCTTGTCGCATCCTTCCGTCACATAAGTCCGTCCAGCCAATATGTGGATAGGAGAGCACGCGACGTGCATGTTTCCATTACGCGCCTTGCTCCCGTTCTGTTGATCTTATATTTACATTCTTAGAAATTCCTTATATGAGAATAAAATAATATTGTAAAATATTTCAACAGATTTACAAAGATGTTAAAGAATTACGTATGGAAACTATGTTTTGCAAGATTAATCATTTTGCACCTATAGATATTATAAGAAAACAGTAACTACAGAAGTAAAAAAAAAATGGTACAATGGACCGCCGAGATATTTAATTTCTGAAGTTTTTCATAATTTTCTGTGGAAACAAGTTTGACCAAGTGTCACGCTCTGCACGCGCCTCTACTAAAAGCAGAATTTTATAGTCCACGCAAGCGTAGCCGCGGGTGGAAAGCTAGTTATACAATATTTATATCGTTGTAAAGGTTATCGTTAAAAAGGATGCATAGAATTATCGTGTAAATTTAGGTTAAATATGACGTAATCACTTTTATGTAAAACAATCAAAACAATTGAATATATTTTATAATATAGCTACGCTCAAGTATTAATATTATTTCTTGTTAGTTATGTGCAGAATTTCGTCAAAACAGCAACGTTGTTAAGTTGCTTAGAGAGACTACAAATAGATTGGATGTAGATAACTAGATAGCGGCTAATGATTTTCGGAATTGGAGTTCCAATTGAAACAGGATGGCCAGGTACTGACTAAATTTGAATACTAAGTCTGGATGCAAAATACGAAGTGGAGAATTTACATACACGTGTGGAAAGCATAAAAAAGTGTGTATAATTTTCGAGTCCTATTTTAGTTCCTATTTTCTTGTCATCAGATCCTCAAGACGTGGAATCGGGACATTCTCGAGAGTATACAATTTTTAACATGAAAATAAATACAAAAATGGACCGATTAAAATAAATTTATTTAGATAATTTCAAGTGTTAAGTAAAAAAATGTTTCATTTTCAATACTGAATAAAAATATGTTAGCTTTTATGTTCATAAATAATTGGTAATCGAATTATCTATACATATAATAAAACAGTAACCGCACCATTTCTATACATTGAATATTTTTCAAAAAGAGTAATTGGTATGCAATATGTATGTTCTATAGATACCAAAACCATGGTTAGAATTTTTTTTTTCTGTTTGTCTGTTTATCTGTTTGTCTGTTTGTCTGTTTATCTGTTTGTATGTGCTTCAATCACGTAATAACCACTGAGCAGATTTTAATAAAATTACATATGCTGATAGACCTATATTAGGTGCAACTTATAGGCTACATTTTATTTGAAAAAATATTTTTAGGGGTGGCTTTTCATACATGCAAACGGAGGATATAAAAATAAATTCGCGCATACATCATTAAATGGGGTGTCATTAGATAGGTCTTTAAAAATAAAATACATTTGCTTGTACAGGTTTCTACAAGCATTTTTTGCTAAAATAAATATTTTTTGAGATATGCGCTTCTGAAGTTGTAGAAATGTGGTCATGGAGATTTTGGTTGAATTGCGGACATGCTTTTTTATACTCTTAACGTATAGATTTAAGCGTTAAAACACTCTATAAATTCTCAAAAACCTTCAAAAAATAACTAACTCTCAGCCCGCGGCTTCCCTCGCATGGGATACAATTTTCTGTATTTTGAAGAGGCGCGCGCACTGTGAGGTTTTTTCCATAGAAAATCATAAAAATACTATAGACATGCAAATATATCAGCGATCCTGCGACCGTATTTTTTTTTAAACTTTAGTTGTGCGCCTCTAAAAACTACAGAAATTAGTAGGCCACGCGTGCAAAGCCGCGGGCGGAAAGCTAGTAAGTAAATAAAATCTTTTGAAAATGAATGACAATGAATAAACTTTAATATGCTTTTGCATTATAACATCAATACCATTATTGAACTCAACAACAGAGTAAATGTCAGCGTTGCTTTAAACAATGAATAAATCACGTTTAAAATCCATTTAAGTTTGCTATTAACCCGAGCGGAGGCGTAACGCCCACTTACGTCTCATTTGTTTATGTCTCAAATATCTGTTAACTTTAACTGTTACGTTCCAAACCAAACTAGCTAATCACTAGTCTGTAGGATGCTACATTGTTAGTCAAATGTCAATTGCCAAGCGCATAGAGATTATTAACAGTAAATATCTAATATCTGCCGTCCCATCGGGTTATGAGAGTAAAGGAATAGAGAGTGCACCTGTGTTCGCGTATACTTGTGCACTATAATATCTCCTGCGCAGCTGACTAGTCTCCGTTGAGATTGGCCACCATGGCCGAAATCGGTCTGGGGAGCTATTATTAGAGATTATTCGTCTAAACATATAATTGACCAATCGAAGCGAGGGTTCCGAGTCGAGATGGCCGGGATGGTTGTATGTTTGTACGTAAGTATGAAAAACTTGTACGACCATAAATTTAGTTTTGTTTATCTGATCTTGATAAAATTTCATAGGTAAATAGTGTAGACAAAATGAAATGTCGAAATTGAAGATAAGTAACATGTAACATGTATCTACCACCTGTAACCGTGGTATAAAAAAATGAATTTTCGTGAATTTATGTATATTTATTAATTGTTGTTAATTATTTATTTATATAACTAGTTGAAGAGATATTAGTTTCTATAGTCGGAAAATCTCTTATAGCGCCTCATCGAAACAAAGTACAAAACTTAGTAGTCCACGCGAGCGAAGACACGGGCGCAAAGGTAGTGTATAATAATCGTAATCCTACCTGCTTTATTCCTTTCCTGCTATCATTAATCTTTTTAGTTATCTCCTCCGGCGAGCAAAACATTCTCTGGTGTTGGCGGTGTTCACGGGCGGAGACGGTAAACTAACATCAAGTGACAAGCAATTAACCTATTTTAAAATTTAACTTTTCTCGGTAGCACAACTTTGCAGGTTTAGATAATAGAGAAAATAGAGACATTGATTATTTTACATAATATCTATGCACCAACTCACTTCCGCCCGCGGCTTGCTTTGTGTTAAATTTAGGGTCTTTAGATGGATACAAAGTTTCTGTATCTATTTTGTAGTGTAATATTGTGGCTGATTTAAAGTACCAACTCTAAAAACCTCTTTAAGCTGTGTAGGTGTGGTTTGGATCCTTTCTGCTTAACTACGTCCAATTACTAATCTCGCACTAGATAAATATTTTAATAAGTAAGCCTTTAAACTAATATTGACCTCGTGATTTCTCTCGATATTATCAATTCAATGTGATAAAAGTTTCATTTCTTTAAATATTTAAAGAAATGAAACTTCTATAGAAATAAAAATATAAAACAGGCAATAAATATTGGGTTTTAGACAATCATTTCATTTCTAATCCAATTGAAAATTCAACAAAACCGCTGAATCAGTTTAATAAAAATATAGAAGATAAAGAAAACTCATAAGGGCAACACATCAACAAAATTACTTTTTTATTCCAAACTTTACGAACGCAATATCTCTCATCTCAGAATGAATGAAAGAAACATTCTTTCATTTACAATCATTACGATCATTTATATCATGTTCATATTTATATTGAGACATGGAGTCGACAGACTCTAAATTATTCCATCATAAATTGTTCTTTGCTATTTAAAAATATTTACAGCAAACACATTTCCACCCTGTTAGTATACATTAGAGGAGACATAGAGACTTTTTAAATACCGCTTCAAGCATTTTTACACTACTTTACGTTGAATAAATTTCTCATCAAACATATATCATGTTATGAAAAATCTAATTATATTTTAGTTTCTAAAACAATCATTTGATGAATGAATTACGAATGTTGACAATTTGTAAGTGTTGAAATTGAGTGTTTGAATTTAATTTAAATTCGTTTCTTTCTCGATATCTAAAAAAACACGAATTTTAAGCTAAAGTATACAAAATTGGCAGGTTGAATCAAATCAAAATTGAAAACCAATTCAAAGAAATCTCTGAAAATAATAAAAATACTAAAGAATATTTAAAAAATCACAGTCTTACAAGATCCTACGTAAACTTTTAAAAGTTAATGGAAAGCAATCAAGCTATCACCATGGGTAAAAACTTGGAGAAGTTCAGCGAGGCGCTCTCAAAATGTCTTCGCTCGACTGATCAGGAAGTTTTCGACACAATTCACACACCTTGACACTTATTACTTACCTTCTTTAGGACTTCCTCTCAAAAACTTATTTATTATCTGTGAATCGTACAGGTGCGAATCTAAATTGAATGTCAAGCATACATTCTACACATATACTAAACTAATCGCGTTAATTTGGGATCAACAAAAAATATCATATCACCAAGTCCAGACAAACAGCTTAACATATAAACTTATCACATTAATATTATTTGTAGGATAGTCGTTCAACCTTAATTTAGAAATATGCCATCGATTCAAAAAGGAGCTAGGACATGTAATATTAATCAACGCAAATAGATTTAAAATTAATATAAAACTATGTGTATTGCCACCTCTTTTCTACCCGTGGGTTTCGTAAGAGGCGATATAGGTTGATAACATTTTCACTAATAAAAAACTGGGAGCCAAACATTGCATATTAAAAAAGAAGGACATTAACAAGCTTTTTAAAATTTTATATAGTTTTTATTTTATTATGTTAGCTGAGATGCCTAGTTTCTCAAGAATATGATAAGAGAACTTCAAAAATAATTATGAAAATCTACGCACGATATGTTTTTTCAGTTGTATTGAGTCAGAATTCAATATTTAACTGACTGCCCACTTAGTCTTTTTTGCCCTTTGCTAAATACGAATTGGGACTACAGTTTCTTAGCCGACTGTACCTATACCAAAATTGAGGATTTACAGTAGGTAAAGCAGGACGGGGGAACAAAACATGGAAAAAGCGAACATGTCCTTTTGTATACAATCTGGCAACCCTAAACGTAAAAGCTTATTTATAAATTTAATATCCTAATGCGTATCATTGCCCTACAAGTGGCTTCCATAACAGTTAGGTTTCGAGATAGAATGTTGTAAACTTTATGTAGGTCATATAAAACTTTTTCACCATTTTTCCAGGCGCGCGTCAGCTTTGACTAAGCGTAATAAACGTTAATGTTTTAAGATAACAATATATTTTGTATCTTTTATTTTTTAATCACAAAAGTTACTTGATTTTGTTTAAAAAACTAGCTTTGCCCCGAGATATCCCCTGCGTTGGACTGTAATTATACATAGTCATAATACAGTCCATTTAAAGGGAAAAACAGTTTATCTCTATTTCTGGCAAAACTAAAGTCTTAAAATAAAAAGTTAAATGGCTAAGTTGTAGGTCATAAAAAGATCTACAACTTTAGTATACCTCTTATAAAAATATTTTTCTCACGAAATTTAGTAAAAGCTTTTAAAGAAGAAACTTTTAAGTATTAAAATATTTCTAACGCAAAGGATCAGAATTCGATTTGCGCTGATACAACCGGCCTTAGCAATTCTATCGTATATTTAATTTCCTTCTGTTCCGCCATCAATCTTTTCTCTCCCCGATCTTGTCGCAGAATTTCTGACACTTTTGCTTTAAGTATTTTTGGATTGCGGTGATCACTGTCTTGCAGACAAGCATTTTTTTAAATTAAACTGAAATTTTGTTTGCTTATTTGAATAAGTTTTCTTTGTAAGCACTTTTAGCTGTCTTGACGTGTTTGAAAGACATTTTTACTGATAAACATTGCATTTTCTGCCTTATCTTGTGATAAGCTTACAAATTAAATAAAAAATCAAACTTGTTCAGGCAGTTATCTAGTTTAAAAAGTTAATAGAACTTTAAATGTTTGTTTCAAGTGTTAATTAATAAGTTAATTAAACAATACAATGAATAAAACTCGTTCATTATTTGTGTAAAATCCACGTTACGTAACGTTGTGCTGAAATCCAGCCTGATATTTATAGCCTAACCATTTACACCGTCACTAGATAACACATAAATGTGATTTATTAATACTAAATTGGACAAACAACGAATTATATAACAATGTAGAATATCCTAAAAGGTTTAAAGATAATAATTCAATAATAACCATAGTTGAAACGATACTTTATAGTCCTCCAAAATATCGTTAATTTAACTTATTCCGGATAATTTATCTTTATTATTAACTGGTTCAATCGTTTTTTGTGAAGAAGCCATTTTTTATACTAATTTAATTAAAGATATGCACAATATATGAGTAACTTCGTGGTTAAACCTTCTCCACAATAATTATTGTCTATTTCCCAATGAAAGTAATTTATAAGCCTTTATATTACAAACAAAAGAATAATAATTTATTTATTTATTTATTTATTAATACAAATAGAACGGTTACAAACCACTTACACTATTTATACAAGTAAATTAATTATTAACAAAAACAAAATTATAAACATGAGATTTCACAGTCATACATGCATCTCGCAAAACTTCAAGCATTCCGATAAAAATTTTCGGCTCGCAGTCTCAAATATATCATACTCTGGTTTTGAGTCCAGGAACCTGTTTAATAGATTGAGAGTACGCGGTAGTGGAGACTTGCTCCTGGCGACTGTTCTACAGGATGGCAATGCAAACAGTTGATGTTTTCTGTTGCGGCAGTAATTATCTGGTGTATATATCCGAGTGACCTCACTTAGCAGTTCTGGTGCATCTATTTTATTGTGGATAATTTTATATACTGTCATGATTTGGTGTATTATTCTCCTAACTTCCAATGAGTTGTAACCAAGACATCCTAACAAAAATAAAGATGGATATAGATAGGGATAGTACCCATTTTTACGCTTAAACAAATATCTCAGAAATGCTTTCTGAACTTTTTCTATTAGGAGTACATACGTGCTTTCATGAGGGTTCCAGACAGAAGCACAGAACTCTAATTTGCTCCTAACAAGAGTGTTGTACAATAGCTTAATAACATTGATATTGCTGAAATTGTTTGAATTTCGAAGTACGAAGCCCAACCTTCGGAAACTTTCCTTGGCTATTGATGAAATGTGTTCATGAAAGGTTAATTTTCTATCGAATGTGACACCAAGATCCCTCATGGTAATAGTTCTTACAAGGGTTGTATTACATAGTTGGTAATTGAAGAAGATGGGTTTCCGCACTCGCCCAAAAGTCATTACTTGACATTTTTTAAGATTAAATTCCATTTTGTTTAGCTCACACCATTTACAAAGCGCGGTGATGTCTTCTTGGATACCTAGACAATCAGCTTCTGTGCTGACTTCTCTAAATATTTTTAAGTCATCAGCATATAGTAGACATTTAGAATGTTTAAGAACAGATGGTATATCATTGACCATTATCAGGAAGAGTAATGGCCCAAGGATTGAACCTTGACTAACTCCGGAGCGTGTGTGATAAGGATGAGAATCATAAATACCTAATCGAATAAATTGTTGGCGGTTACGAAGATAGTCCGCAAATAGCTTTAGAAGCCCAGGGGCAAAGCCTATGCTGCTAAGTTTCGAAAGTAAGATGTCATTATTGACCCTGTCAAAAGCTTTTTTAAAATCAAAGTAAATGACATCTACTTGGCGACCTTGATCAAGTTTTGTGGATATGTAATCCACAAGAACGAGAAGATTACTTTCTACTGATCTTTTGGCCCTAAAACCGTGTTGTTCATCACATAAGTATCTGTCTATTTGCTTGTAGATATATTTGTGCAGAATGGATTCAAAGATCTTTGCAGGCGTTGATAAAATAGCTATGGGACGATATTCTTCAACTTCCGTTTTATTACAAGTTTTGGGTATAGGAGTAACTCTGGAAACTTTCCATTGATGGGGATAAATACCAGTATTTAAAGCTTTATTAAAAATATGGGAGAGTGGGGTTGCAAAGATCCATATCATGTGTTTAAGTATGTAAGGAGGTAGGCAGTCGGGGCCTATGGAACTATTAGGTTTTAATTTTTTTATAGCATTGACGACGTCATCCGGAGAAATGTTACGAATATTTACTAAAGAACCAGTGTTATCAGAATAACTTATAATATTAGGGTTTAAGAGAGGGTCATCGTTTAGAAAAACACTAGAGAAAAAATTTGCGAATGATTCAGCCGCTGCAACACCACTTTTAGATTCACTTTTAGATTATATCCAGCACAATTGTACTGATAGATATAGATAAATTACGTTGGTTTTATTTATCAGTACAGAACCAACGCAACCCCTTTATCCTAGAAATATATCATCAAAGCTTAACAGTCGAGGCGCGAATCGAAAAATTCAGAAATCGTCCTTTGAAAGTTAACTGAGTGGTGCACGGATGGACATGTGCACGGACGCTTTGCTCGTGCGTTGCATTTGTTCGTTTTAATGGTGGAAAGAAATAAAATGGAACTGAAAATATACTTTTAAATGAACACGTAACGGAATTTACATGTCATCTAATATTTAATGATCATGCTGCATATAAATGAGTACATTATTATACGAAATTTGGATAACTTAACTATGAAAAAAGCACAATTAGGAAGATTGAGACGTTTAGACGACAAAATAAGAAAATAGAATCTTTCAACGCCTAGCGAATAAATAATATTTAGCAATAATTAAGAAGAATAAAGGTTAAAAAAGGCAAGAATGGTTAAACATACGATGTTCATAATTAATCTGGGTTATCCTAACATCATGAAAAAAATTTTATAACATTATATAAAAATGATTTATAGCAGTAACCAAAAAAAAAAACTGTTTAGACATAAATCTTAAATAAGCTGACAGCACTTTTTCATTTATTTAAATTCCAAATACTATCATTCACGTACATTATGCAAAGCAGCGAAGTTACTGGCGTTTTTGTAATTTTATTTACGAATATTCCGCAGTAAATTTGGGGGACTTAAAATATGGAGGTTGCTCCTTATCTGCCCCAGTCGGGGTAATTATTGTGTGAGATTAAATTTCACGGTAAAAACGTTGGATTACATTAAACTTTTAGTGAACACGCTCTGGGATTAATGGTTTCATAAAAAGCGAATTTGGTAATGGAAACTCGGGGTATATTTTGTTCATTTCTCTCGTAAATATTGGCGTTTCGGACTGAATTTTCAAGGTATTTTAATAAATTTTGAGCAATTTATTTTATCTATGACGTTCCACGGTTTCGTTAGCCTATGCTTATCAGGTATAATGAAGGATTCTAATGGTAAAATATTTTTTCAGATCGAAGCCTATTCAGTTCAATCAAACAAACAAAAAGCAAAACTATTCTCTTTTTAATAAAAATAAAATTTGTTTTTTTTTTAAATAAAAGTTTAGTTATAACATTAATTTGTCGATTACAAAACATAAATTTCTTCAGTTTCTCTTCCACTAAAGGGTGGAGGTTCGATTTTCTCGAGATAAAATATTTGTATATCTGTATTAATTTATGTAGATATTATACCTTTTACGTAAATTGCTTTGTTTCGTAACAGACTATAAGATGTAACGTGAAATGTATGGTCTATTTGTTCATTTAAATAAAGCGAAATAGAACATTATAAGCCAACAAGAGATCGCACTTCATCGGTATTGAAGTTATTATGAAAGATGGAGCGTTGTTCAAAGTGTGTCATCAAGAAGTATTCAATACAAAGCATCAAGTATAAATAACCTTTTCTAGTAGTATTTGTAGCAGCGATATTTTAGTCCTTATTTAAACTAAAAAAAATTATTTTTGAAAAAAAAATGTTGAAATTTGTTTTTATAGGTAAAAGGTTTGAAAGGTATTCTTTATTATTTTAAGACACTTTCGAACACTTGTGGATCGTAGTTACGAGCCGACCAACAATATTTCAGGCTTATTGGCAGTTCAAAGATTGTTAGCACTACCTATGTTCGCAGAGAAAATACTAAAATCTTATGGTTGGAAGCACATGTTTTCTAATACGTATTTTTATCACGTTTGTGCCTGAGCGGTGAGCTGGTTTGAGAATATCCATAACAATGAAAAATCCGGCCGCGGACGCCAAGGGCGCTCGAAACATTATATATTGCGTGATATCCGGACCAGGGATACAGTTCACGAAGAAACAGTAAGGTAATGCATTTTTTGGTTAATCGTTTGATGTAAATGATTACTGCCATTCATGAACGGCATTTGAAGTTTCACAGATGGTAACTAGCCTTAAATTTATTTAATTAGAAAATTCAAATCAGTAGTTGCAGATTTTGTTCGCTACATATACTGAAGTGGTGACCTATTTGGCATCATGTTACCAGTCTTACGATTTCTGTATTTTAGTGTTTATTGTGTGATGTCATGTAGATATTGTCTAAAACTGTAATGAGATTTTTTGTTGTTTACATTTAACTTTCCTAACATATATTAACTTTATGTCTGTTACGATAAATTGAAATGAAATGAAATGAAAATATGCTTTATTGTACCAACCTAATCTATCCTAATCTATTTGTAAACATGTAACAAGTACAGAAAGGTTTATATTACACTTGTAATAAAAATATTGATTTTAATATTGTTCTTAACTCACTGTCTCTCACGTGTACTGTGCCGGATATGAGGGCGCTGGAAGAGAGCTCGGCTATAACACATTGTGTTATACCCACTGTTTGTGTGAGGCTATATTTTGGAAGCGAGCGATCTGAATAGCCCCGCAATGCTTGAGGTGTTGAAGGTCACACGAGGTTAAGGTTATATAGGTTTTCAGGTACTGCAAACGATACTAGAAAGCATTGATATTAATAACGTTCATTTATTCATTTGTTCATATAATTAAATCGTTAAGAAATTAAATATAAAAAATTCTATTTTTAATTCGAAGCAATGACCCGATGGCAAATATGTTAAAATTTAAAATATTTTTATTTATCAAATAATAAATTAATGGTTACAAATTACAGTGGATCACATTAAAATTCATACATTCCTATTTGTGTTAAAATCCTGCATTCCGAATAGTCAAAAACTTTATCTCAGATTGCAAGGCCTTACCATAAAATTATAACAATGGACATGAATTTTGTATCTTTACATTTAATTAATTAAATATTTAATTAATATTACTTACCATAATATTTATTTTTACTTCCGTTTGTTTGTTACAGTGAATGTAAGTAAATTTTATTGTTGGCTTGACCGAAAAAATGTTAATTAAATGAAAAAAACAAAAGCTAGTTTTGCCAATGCCAATGCGTAAGCCGTGTTGGGATTAGGTAAGTAATTTTGTTAAGAAATGTGTATATTGCTCCTAGTACAAGACCCAAATAGGCTGAGCCCCAGAAAAATCTTCGCTAGACTTAATTAGACTTAATTATGTACATAGATTTATGGGAAAAATAACATTCTTTCTAACCTTCGGAAGGTTATATAAATATACAAATGCTCTTAGTCTTCTTTTTTTAAAGTATTTCTAGGAATGTGAAAAGTCGCGTATGAAACCTCAGTCTCGATTTGAAAGACCTATCCAACGATATAACACAGAGCTTCGCTCGAATGTTTTTCCTACTCAAAATTTTGGTTAGATGAGGTTATCACTCGAAAAGTAAAATAAGACCACCACGTAAAAATTCTTTATCCAACGGTCCAACATTCATGAAAATCGGTTGAAAAATCACGGAGTAATCGATATACATACCTTAAAAAAATACGTCTCGAATTGATAACCTCCTCGTTTTTTGGGCTGTCGATTAAAAAAAATGCCGAAATGAATGAAAATAATGAACGCATTTGGATGAAGCTTTATTGTTATATATAAAGCTACAATTTAAAATTCCTCGCGAAAAATAAAATATAATTTTAAAAGATATTAAAAATATAATTTCCATCGTTGTAAACCAGCCTTAACATTTATAATTTGATCACGTCGCGCCGGTACTGCAGCAGTTATTATTTTAAATTCAGTCAAAGCGAATGTTTGGAGAGCTGTTATAAGTACTCCTATAATTTCATTTTAATTATATAACACGGTTAATGAGTATTTTATATCCACAAAGAGAATGCTATACAGTAATTATTTAAATGACGTTATTGTGTTATAAATTTTAATAATAGTATCAGGTTAGAAGATAATTAATACTTGATTTATACAAAATCACTAGATTTTTTCTATTAGCAACTTTTTAAGTCAGGTCTTTTTTTTTAATTTTTGTTGACCCGATTAGCGCACTGGAAGTGGCAATGGTGTTTTTCGTCGAAGGGAGTGGCGTCGATCTCCACGAGTAGAAAATTATGATGTTAGGAACATTGTAATTTTCTGAGGAACATTGTAGTTATCTGGTTTCCATAATACAATCTTTGCTTAGTTTGGGTCTAGATAGCGTTGTGTTAAACGTCCCTGAATATTTATATTTATTTATTAATGAAATTCAACAAAACTTGTAGAATCCACCTATATCTTTTATCACTAAGTTGCATGGAGCCTTATATTCAATTAAATTTACAGGCAAAAAGTAAGGCGTGTAACTTCGTAAGAAATGTAGTTCAGATGGCTCATATTCATAGGTTTTAGTATGACTTTTAAAATTGTTATTGTGTTCCAATGACTGAGTTATTACTTCGGTATAATATGTGGCCCTAAACCCCACTTCAGTCGTAATTTGGTTTTATTGTGATGAAACGATCCTGTGGTTAATTAAAGCCGTTTGGGCGACGTTGTAAAAATATTGCGTGAGTTGAGTGTTCTGTGTACTTTTATGACCTACTTTGAATTAATTACATTATTTTGAGCGATATAAACTTTATTACTTACTAGCTCTACCCACAGTTTCACTCGCGAGGATAACATTTTGTACTTTGAATTTGAATTTTCGAAAATAAAGCGGTATGACATTTTTCATCAATTATTTATTTAAGCTATTAAATTATTTAGAAACCAGTAACGATAGAGGTATATTCGCGAATTATTTTTTCATCTCTCGGGAGATGAAGAAATATAAGAATCATCAAAATTTAATGCCCCTAAAATTGATCTATAACCAAATAATACTTTGTAAAAATCAACCCAGAAATGGTGTTATTATATGTAGATATATGTATAGATTTTTCATATTCGATTTAATGATAATCCGGAATAACTAATTTAACATGAACACAACGATCACTTAACATTTTAAGTTGGTCTGTGTTGATTGTTGACCTTTCGTAAATTCCTTCAAGATCTTTAAAATTGACCTTTACGTAAAGAGCGCTCTAAGAAGGCTCCCAAACTTTACAATAGTCATATTTTATTGTCACCCTTCCTCACAGACCCGTAGTTACCAAAGAGGGGCCCCAAAATGGCGACATATTTGTGAGAATTCCAACATATTATATGTTTTATTAGTTACCAGCTATTCCGCAGGTTCATTTCATTAATGTTATGTAGCCTCTATTCGCTTATATCGCTCAATGAATATGCTGCTTTCAAATAATTTCACATTTGGGAAATCGGTTCAGTTTTGAATAAATGCATCTAGGTCGTGGTTAATAAGTTCTGAGATGTCTTCTCACCCTTTGATTCTTTTCTCTTTCAATCCACAAAAAGATATGCTGCGCGCCCGATTGATCTTCTTTAAAACAAATTTATACAAAAAAATAATTATATAAATTACTTCCTAAAAGCGCATCGACGGTAGACGATTTTGCAAAGGAAAGAAAGAATGTCGCAAGCCTTTCATGATTTAGCGAAGCCTAAATCGCTGAAAACTTATATTTTTAAACACGTTGTTTGTTGTGTTATTTTCGGGGAATATAATATTCTATCCGGCCCTGGCTCCACCCTATCTACAGATCGGACGGCGCCGTAAATTACAACTGAAATCATAAGTCACAGACAATGTTTTCGAGACGTTTCGCCTGATGCCGGACGCATAAATCTTATTAATAGCTAGTTATTAAGTTTTTTGATAAATGTCAGCGATAAATGCCAAGGGTATTTAAATTTATGTTTATTCAATTTAGCTTCTATCTACTGGAGCAAGAAATCGGCTTCGAAAATAACGTTATACTATCAATGAATATTTTAAATAAAAAATATATCCTTTAAGTCAACCGTAGATAACTGAGATATAATATTATCATGAATTGTTTGAATGTATCTATTGATTTACGCGGCGTATACGAGTAAAGCTGAATCTTGTGCTACGCGTAGACCTAACATGCTACTCTTAGATATCACGTGCTACGCGTAGACATCTCGAGCTACGCGCATACATTTAGTGCTACGCGAAAACATCTTCTGCTCTGTGTAGACTTCCGGATCTACATATCTATGGAGACATGATACCTGATATTTGATACCACACTCAGATATATTCATATAAAAATCGCCTATTTCAGCCTCTCTATCTCCGTTACCTCCACCTGTTTCGTTAATTTTTGCACTGAAAATCGTGTAAAATAAAATAGTATAGGTATATTTTTTTAAGATTGTATAAACCATAATTCAGATATCCTCGGACAAACATTCACATATTTTACCCCTCCCTCCTATCTTTGTAACGTACCGAAATTACTCATCTTAAAATTGCTTATGAAATTTAATCAATATCGGATAAACAATACTCAAGTATCGTTCGACAAAGTTTTTCATACGTACATATAAACATACAATCGCCCGGGTATCTCGACTCTGAAACGTCGCTTCGCTCGGTCAATTACTGTCATATTTTTCTTAAAATAGCTTCATGAAATGGGTAGTTTAATTGCAAATTGTTCAAAATCTCAAGTTTAATTAAAATACTTAAAATAATTTTTATTCAACCTAAAAATACTTGCGTTGAATTAAACACAAGAAAATACGTAACAAAATTTATTAAAGTTTTAGTACAACACAATAAAAAGAAAATTTCGTAATCCTCCTTCGTTGAAGTCGGTTAGAATAATGAGAATTTCAATAATAGTGATCATGCTTGAGCAAATACACCTCTTTCGCTGCGTCCCTAATGAAAAACAATAAAAGCCAAAACGTTCAATATTACCTCGTTCCTCCATAAATTCTTGATCCCACTTGAGTTATGCTTCAGCTAAAACTATGAAATTTAACCTTATGATATGAGAAGCAAGGTTGAAATTGGTTTAAAGTTAGGTTTCAATTGCGTTTCGATAGCATGAAGTTATGTAGGTATGAGTATACAAATCGCGTAGAAATGGGCAACTTCAGTTTTAGAATAACTAGCAGATTAACTAGGATTCGAGCTATAGCAGAAACATCAAAAATTAAGATTTGGCTTTCATTATCTTGAGAACAAAAATGAGTAAAATCTGAGGATGGGGATGGCTAAGGAAGATGGGGGTGTGAAGTAGGCGATTTTCATATGAATATATCAAGTGTGGTATCAAATAAAAGATCTTGATTTTTACATTACAAGGCACGGTCTAGCTCAGGGCGAACCACTAATTCATTCCTGTTATATACTCTTAGTTTGTACTATGGCAAGAAAACTATGATATTTAACATTTCCTTTTTATTAAGCCACTTTAAAAGCAATATATACGTAAAAGTAAGCATCTACAAATCAACTAACGATCCTTTTAGGGCAAATTAGGCAAAATAAATGAATCTATGTACTGGAGACTCTTTACATTGAGACCTCAGACCCAATTACAGGCTTGCTCAATGTTGCGAGAATTAGGATATTTCAATACTAAATAACTTTTATTTTGTTTAGAATTTGACTTTGACCTATATAAACTTTGTACTCATTTGATTCTGATTATGTTATTGATATATACTAATTTACTTGAATTAAATCTGAGATATCTTTCATGGATGACATGCCATTCCTATCCCATCCTGTTGTACTTCTCTCCCAATTTCCCATCATTAATCCCCTCTATATTTCCCCTCCACTTAACACCAGGTGAACCGCATGCTCCGCTTACCCGCTGTTGTATAAAAAAATATCTAATCTAAATATGCAAAATTAAAAACACAATTCTCTATGCAAAGCATGAAAACGTTGAGAAAAGTTCAAACTATCAAATAATTTTACAATTTCATAGCTCATCGAGAAAACAGCACTGCACTTCTTATCGTGGAAGTTCTACAATTCAAATCGCTAGAAATACATTTTCAATTACGCTTTCAAAAAAGATAAAAGCGAAATGATTTTCCCGCAGCATTATGGAAATACAGAAAGGAAACGGGAGGGAGGTCCTCGGAGGATTTCTTATTCTTTTTGCCCGCCATTCAAAACGGATATAATATTTCCTTCGCTCAGAGCGTCTCTAATTAGCGTTAGATTTATGATTTTAATGAGTGTACCGTGAACCACGTATTTAATAAGAATGTAAAGTTGAATTACGCAATAGCACAATTTTATAATAGCTTCCCTGGGTGATTTGGGCAATAATGGGCAACAGAAACTAGCTGTGCACAAATATGTGTGTGGACACAGCCGGTTTGTATTCCTTTTAGACCAACGAGGTACACGTTGAAAAAGTGTATTGAAATATTGACGGATTTATAATAGGGAATGTCAAATACTGACAATCTGACATACATTTTTAACCGACTTTAAAAAAGGAAGAGGTTCACAATTCGACCGTATTTTTTATATTTTTTTTTTGTATGTCACCGCATATTTCCGGCGTTTATGGACCGATTTGAAAAATTATTTTTGCATTCGAAAGAGTACAATGTCAGTGAAAATCAACAGATCACACATCAAGCTGCGGCGCCTTTACCTATTTTCAAATTAACAAGATTTTACTAAAAATTTGAATAGATTTCTAAAATAAAGTAAAAAAAAAATTTCTACTTTTCAGTGCGAGGAAGTCGGTTCTATTTGGCAAAAAGTTATTATCATAAAGTCCCTACACGTCGTTAATAAGCGAGATAGTCATAAGTTTGCCAAGCATCACACGCTGGAGTTGGCCCCTGCGTCCATTAAAAGTTACCTCATAAAATTAGATTGTACGTGTTACGTGTACCGTTCATACGATACAGTTCACTTGGACGGAGTATGATTAGGGAATTAACTTTGATAACTAACTCACGTTGACTATTTCGGTGATGGCGACGTATTACGAAAAAGGGCTAGTCAAATATAGTTTCTATTCTAATAATATTATAAGCTACCTGTGCCTGGTGGTTCATTCACGTGTATAGTCTATTCCCGTACAATTTTCGCGATCACAAGTATCATATGACCTTCTCCTGGTTCTAAGCTATCTCCCTATAAATTTTCTGCGGAATTGATCCACCAGATCTCGAGTTATAAGTGTTGTAACAAACCCGTCTTTATTTTAGTTAAAGATGACAAAGTTTGATGTTTGTGTTTGGATGGTAAGTTGATTGTGTGAATTACAATTGCTATAATTGAAATGATTTAATTTCAAACACAGATCTATATATTCTAAACTTAATACGAGCGAAGCGACGGGAAGAAATAGTTAGTGCATAAATATGTGCGCTCAAAAGAGCATCTAATGATCGAAGCAAAGCGTGTGATTCAAATAGAAAAAAAAATTAAATTAAAGAGAAAGGTAAATCGATAATTATAGGTGAAGCATTCGTGGAGAAACAGCAAGTAAACCTTTACATGCAACAAATATGTTTTATAATAATAAATTATTATTATTCTTATTTTAGATATAACTTAGTATAAATAGATAATACGGGCTACATCCATCATCTTTTTATAAGAACACAAATCCCCAGTTAGTAAGATTGTCAGTATTACATCACAAACATATGCCTTCGCTTCCAACAATTGTTTCTTGTCACATCACGTTTCTATCTCTACATTGTCGAAATTCCTGGAACAAGATACAAATTTGCGAGCAAATTTCTGCAAAATAGCGGGAAAAAATATCCAGATAAGTCTGTAATAAAGATAACGTCGGCTGCTGTTTTCTTATAAAGCGTTCTAAGGCTGGGCTGTTGGCAACGTTTTGAACGTCAATTTTCTTTTCTCAAATCTTTTATATACTGCCTTTATAGCCATCAATCTTCTTTTCCCCATTAATTTTCCCCTTTCAACCTTACTGAAGGCAACATTGAATTGACAATTCAAAAATGCTTGTAATAAGTTCATTTGAATTAAGATTATTTTTTATTTGATGGTTCATATTATGCTTTAGCTATCCCTTAAGATCCGACCAAGGGTATATTGCTTTTAATACTCTATAAAAAAAATTGTAAAGAATTTTACTAGTCTTTCATATGAGCTTTATAGCGCTCTATGATTCCGTATATAGAAATGTGGAGGTTGGTATTAGTCCTCAATCGAAAAGGGAAGATTCTCGCCAGTCTGAATCACAGGACCGGTCGGAAGTTAAGCCCCAAGGGTTGATGATTTGAAGTTGTATACGAGTATGTACTAAGTGACAAACAAATATCGATATCGCGATCTAGAAATTGTGAAGTATTCGTGATGATAAGGAAGATGGGTATGTCGATATTTTTGTTGATTTTTAAATTCGGTTTATTATCTCTATTAGATGATCTTATTCATATAATATAGTAGTCAAAAAGGCATAGATTTTAAACATCATTTCATATTGCTTATTTATTCATACTCGCCTCGTCGATAAGAAGCCTTAATTTGAAATATGCCAGACTTAATATAAAATATTATGTCCTCCTTAAATACGTGAACTGAGGATGTCACTTTTTAACCAAAATATTTTTGCTCAGCCTAAAAATATATTTCTTTTTAAATACGTCACATGGTCTCTTGCCCTTGTTTCTTTCGGAGTGAAATCTTAGATGCAAAAGTATTTGAATGTTCTCAACAAAGGTTGACGTTTTCTTTGAAAGCAGTGCATTTAAATTTGTTTTGTGAGAAAAACTCGTCTTCTTAACATTTCCTTTCAAGTATGTCATTCTTCGTTTCAGTGAAATATTACATACTACTATAAATGTACAATAGTAATGTGTTGGGTACTGTAAAAATTGATTTGGATCAAACTTCATACAGTAAAAAATTACGAAGCTGAGCTGATGAATTCCTTAATGTGAATGAAGACATAAAACAAACGAAGGAAAAAATAATTTGTGTTCAAAAGAACTTATTACAAGCTTTTTATAATAGTTTTTTATCCACCACCAATTCGGAAAGTTGTTTCAACTAAGAATAACTGGCAAGAAACTACAGTACTTACTGTTTTCACACGTTGATAACATTTAATTACATAGGTAAAAGTATAATCTTAATCTTTGAAAGCAAATATCTCGACGAGGCGTACAAAGCTTTTAACAAATACATAGCACACGTCTTCACTCAATTATTCAGTGCCATAAGAGACACTTGTCGAGTCAGCGAGTACTGTAGGCTTTCTGGGACGCTCTCCACTTCACACTGCCCTTACTATTGTTCTTGTTTTAGCATTATTATAGTTTAATACGTGAGTTAATATTGTTTTTATGTTGCTTAACAAATTCGATCGATCGAATCGCCGACCTTTTGGTACATGAAAATAGTATTGTTTCTTAGAATAGAATGGAACAGAAAATATTTTATTCATGTAAATTTTTACAAAGTACTTATAAATATTCATTTTTTATTTTTTTTATTTCTTTTATTTCTTCGGCATTATTAAGTATATTACAAACGACACACAATCTATATCGCTCATTAGAACCTCAATGTAAAATTAAAATACATTCATTATATTTTGAAACGTTAGTCTAGACCAAAATATCTAATATTCCACTACTGACCCTCATTTAGATGGCTCTAAATAAATATACCAAATTCAGTTATCAGCACCTTTAACTAGGCCGAGCCTTGCTTAATATAACGCAGATATATTTAACTTTGTGGAAGATAATTCAATTACGATGGGCAACTTTCAGGAACTTAACCGAGAGAAGTTGACCGCAGCAAACAAAACAAACAAAAATAACTCTCATTCAAATAAACTTTTTATAGGTTTCTAAAATTAAATATAAATATAAGCTAACTACCATCAACATACTTAGAAACAAGAAAAACACACTTTTTTCTATATATAAGAAAGTTATTTTTTTCCGTCGTTAAGCATAAAATCCACAAAATCTTTATTTTATAATCACAGGTAATATACATTAGCTATGTACCACAATGAAATCAAAGACAATATAGTCAATTGTGAGATCATGGTCACCTGGAAGGTCACCTACGCGCTGGACTGATCAGATCAAGTCTGCGGCGGGTGGTCCAGTGCATGAGTGTACCAGAATGACAGAGAGCAGAGAGAAGTCGCGAGAAAGGGTACAAAAAATAACAGCCAAAAAAGACTACGTAATGGTTACGCTTACTCTGTCAGGAGTGACACGAAAAGATCTTAGTAGGGGAAACTAGAACATATGCAATTTGTCCATTGTCGCTCGCGAAACATTACGTTTTACACCCGATCGCTCCCGAGTGCCGGCCTGACTCGGTTCCCTCATTCTCTCAGAAAAGGGTTGATTTACTGCCACACGAAACGGAGTATAATGGGAAACTTCTTTGCTAGTTATAACGGGTGTGCCGTTGGGAACGTATACATATATTAATTCTAGTCACATTTCTTTGTAAGGGAAAATTCATAGCAAAAGTTGGAGAATATTGAGATATCAAACTCAAATTTGCATGCTATTTCTGCTATCTTCAACAACATCTAAATATATAAAACTCAAAGGATTGACTGACATAGTGATCTATC
>LQNK01000942.1:64691-85356 GCA_001586405.1 Phoebis sennae
ATCGGTCCAGACGAAGATCGGTTATCGGCCGGGGAAGGGGATACAGAAAGCGATGTCGTAAAAGGAGGCGAGTCGCCTCCTGTAGAAAAGAATAACCAGACTGTGTCGGGCGAAGGTTCAGGTGAACTTTTAGAGTCGACTCCGCCAAAAGCACCAAGCCCAAAGCGAACTCGTAAACCAGTTGTTCGATTTATGTTAGATAGTTAAAATGTTGTTTTTGGTTCATGATTGTATATATATATTTTTTGATAATATTTTATGTTATGTTATTTATAGTGTTAATAGTGGTGGAGGTGTGATGTATGCATAATCTGTATACTTACAGTATTAAGTAGAGGGTACACATAAATCTTTGTAAATATGTTGTTGGAAATATAACGTGGCGCCGAACAGTCGTTTTGTTGAGTTTCTCCCTAAATATCACAGATTGATTGATTTTTTTAAGACTGCGTATATAAACACCCGGTATACCGCACATTTCCCATCTGATAAGTCATTTAAACTTCCTCCGGTGAGTCTCGCCGTAAACAAGTAGCATTAACTTCGGTGTATTACATTAACAGGGCCTCGTATCGTGCGGACTCGAACTTTGTCACTTTTCCCAACTTTAGGCGTTATTCGTTTAGGCGCGTCGGTTCCTATGGGATGACCCCTTGATTTATAAACTCTAGATATGTTAAGAAAACATCTTATACAAGAAGTTTCAATTCAATGTCCAGGTCCAATGATAATTCACTTTGATTCCAAATTCTACTTGCTTACTTTCAGCAATCACTAGCTATATGTGTTTCTCGATTTTACCTAGCCTATTACCGTGGGATTATCGCAATTAAAGTATCTTATGTCATTCTCCAGATCCTAAGCTATCTCCCTACGAATTTTCTGCTGAATTGGTCCAGCAGATCCTGGGTTATAAGTGTTGTAACAAACCTGTCTTTGTTACAACACTTATAATTATTAAATATGGTATTTTATATAAATTAAATTAACTTTTTAGTGGTTTTCAAACAATTTTTATTGTACATTATTTAACACGATGGACGAAACGACAGTGTAAATAATATTGTAAGATATTTTAAAGATGTTTGTAAAGAAACACTCTCCTATTTCCAAATTTGTTAAGAAAACATTAAATGAAAATATTAAATTTGCCTACATTAATATTCATTGAAAGCTTTATTGTGCCGTTTCTCATCTATCCACCAGTATTCTCTAGATCTTCGGCTATCCATTATGACAACATTAAACGACGGATTGCGTGGAGCGAGCCACATTAGCCATTCTGCTCCACTAATACCGAATACAGCTATCTGTAACAATCCCCTTTTTCTGAACATGGCTTAATGTCTTTTTTCTCAATTTATTGTTGTCTAAGAAAGCGGGTTTTTTGGGAACAATTTAAATAAAAGACGTCTGCTGTGAAAGGAGTACTATAGTTAGTTATATAAGTTTACACACACCGAGTTAAGTAATTGGTTTAAAAGGTTAGTATTATAATATGGTTCCATTATCCTAATTCCTACTAAAATTATACATTTAAAAGTGTGGATTTTTGAATGTATGTGTGTGAATTATTCCGCAACTACTGAACGGATTTTGATGACATTTCGTATACAGATATCAGGATTAGGTTATAGCAAACCCTTTATTAATGCATCGTCACTAAATCTAATGTTTAAAAAAATAAACTATGTTATTTAGACTTGAAGAATCAAGACTTTCACATATTAAAACAAAAGGTTTTAAAATTCAGATAGCCATTATTATCGGTGTGAAAGTCTAAACCGGGTACTTCGCTACAATTTAAAATTAATTTTAAATTACAGGCAGCAACGTGTACAAGCTACCCACAAAACCAATAGGACTGCGCAACCACATATTAATTTCACCGCTTTTGGATGAAATTACCATAATCCTAAATAAACTTTGTAACACTGAACACATAAATTTGGCTCCGCGAGGGTTCCAAATGGTGGCAAGCCGATTAAGTTATATCGGAAACATAAAACAAAGACTCATGGGTAATTTGGTGCGTGTATTTTGTAGGATATACGAGCTATAAAACCGGTATAAAAATTCCCGGAGGCCCGTTTTACAATCTAATTCTGTTTATCTTTTTCTTTTCCGTTATCATTTCCTATTTTTCTCTTAGACCAGCTGAATGCCTATGGATCTTCTGTTTTTACGGCTGTTTATAGTCAGTAGTGAGCATTTACTGGTTATGTGACAAAACTATGAGACTACCAGCCGTATTCACAAACATTACTATGAGTTCTTACAACTCAACCTATAAACTACGTTACTTGAGTCGGTCACATGATGTTTACATTAAGTCTTATTCTTTTTGATTTAAAAATTGGTCATTTGGAACGCATTGGGAAACGTTATTTTTCGCATAGTACTTCTTTACTTACATAAGTACTGTTTGGAAATTTCTGTATTTCGTAGAGGCGCGCGCAATGTGTGAAATACTATATTAGTGGTCCAGCGATCGAAGATGCAGCTTTCTAATAATGAAGTTTTGTGTGAAAACATTACAAACATTCATTCAAAAACGAATGTTCATTTATAATGTAATAATAAAAAATAAATAATCCATAACTATTCTTAGAAGTATAAGAATGAAAACATAATCAAGAAGGTCATCGACTTGATAACAACAAAATGTGTTGAACCATAATAATTGAGATCATATTATCGTATTCACACAGTGCCTCAGGCTGAACACCCTCCCTACATGTTTGGTGGATATTAATATGTATGATTAGTTTGGGAACATCGTATTAATTAAAATATAATCTGTTCCCGTTGGCTTGGATCAAAACACTAGTTGGCGTTGCGAATTTTCCTTCTATAGGACTATAGGAGTAAATATACTTACAAAAAATTTCCTCACATTTTAAGATAAAAATTATAAGAAAATTACACAACTTAAACTTTTTATAATTTACGCTTAACAGGATTCTGAAGCACTGCACAGTATTCCAATAACTTCTCGTTGAGTATACATTTAGTTCAGTTTAACCGTTAGCGATATGCAAAATTTGTAAATAATGAATAAGTAACTTTTGTACAGGTAACTAAATTATGTTCCTAAACTCTTGTATTACAAATATAAATATGCTATATTATCTTCTCAACACCTCATGAAACCAATAAAAGTGTATTTTTAAATGTCAAAAAAAAATTCTATATGACTGCCGAAGTCAGAATAATGTATTTACATATTTATTGAATTCAGCTTACTTGAAATTTCAATCTATTCGATATTGTGGCGATAAAATAGTAACACTAGAACACAAAAATTTAGTCGTAGAAAATTGGAATAATCCAATCATAACCCTACTAAAAATATAGCCGCCTTATCCGATATTGTGGAATAAGCGAATGTTTCGAGCTACAAACAAAGTCGTTATCTTTGGCTCCAGCCTCCTTAGGATAAACATAAATTCGGTCCAAGTGTAGTTCCAAATCAATCAGTAACTTCGCAGTTTGGTGAGTTACTGAAATGGCAGGAGTGATCAAACATTGGCTATTTGCAGAATCAAGGGGAGGGGAATTCAGCTAATGATGGGCGGAGTGTAATGAACCATTAGCTGTTGGGTTATTAAGGGACGTATAATTACAATTACAACTTAAATGATACTAAATCTACTAGTGGTTCGCTCCAAGCTAGACCTTCCATTTGATACCACACTCGGCTTTATTAAAATGAAAATCGCCTATTTAAAATGGAGAGCCCTTATCTTCGTTATCCACGCACCGATTTTGGTCATTTTTATACTCAAGATTTTTGTTTATCTATATTTCATACAAAATTTTATCAAGATTTTCACCTATTCGACCCCCACCGACTTCGTTCATTTTCGAACTTGACTTTTTTTGTCTAAACTGTTTATATATGAAATTTAATCAAGATCGGATAAACCATACTCAAGTTATCGTCGCACAAACATTTCATACTTACATACGAACATATTATAGAATCGCTCGACCATCTCGTAACTCAGACCTCGATCCGCTTGATCAATAATTCTAGAATAAAATAAAAATATATTTGAAAGCTATATAAGACTTAAAAATAATTTCTTGCAAACGCATTGTAGGCAAATTAAATTCCTAGATATGCCTAGATATCTATCATAATAGAACTATTCTAAATTAGAATCTAACGTAACAACTCATTTCATCTTATTCTCATGAGAATGACAAATCCTATATCACGTTTTATTCAGATCCAAATGGCTACATTAAAATTAGCTTTAGCCAACAAGGCAACTTCAACACTATTGCAAGCAGTTACAATTCATTTTGCTATAACTGGGTTATGGACATGTAACCTTTTGGAGTTACGTTTAGTTTTACTGAGATTATTTGTTGAAAATTTGTTGGTCCGTAAACCTGGGATTGGCTTAAAATCTAAATTAACAAGCGTCCCCTATGCTCTGTTGTTGTTTGAGATTCACGACTTTTTGCGGAATCTGTTTACTGTTGTTTCATATGTTTGTTGTGACAAAGTGAACAAAATTTACTTTAAACAATCTCTGTCATAATTTTTTAACGTTGTTTGTGAAAAATGATAAGCATTGTAAAAGTTAAGTAAATAATAGGTTTTGGAGATCGTCTCGTTGGTTCAGTTGCGTGTTAGCGTTAGACGAAGTCTAATTGCAAATTTTTTGTTTTTTTTCTGGGTTTTATTGTAAACCAGTGCTACGATATTTCATAGTTCATGCTGAATTAAATTCTTTTTGGCGGCGGTTGAAGGATGAAATGGATTTATTTTTTATAATTGTATGTCTATGAACTTAAATTATTTATTGGTCCGATTGGCGCAGTGGGTTCGATTCCAACGAGTAGAAATATAGATGAACATTGTACTTTTCTACTGTCTGGGTGTTGATGTGTCTATAGTATGTATGTCTTTACAAAAAAAAAACAAGTATGTTTAAGTATGTCTATCAGTTCTATAGGACAAGCTTTGGCGTTGTGTTAAATGTCCAGGAATATTAAGATAAGGCATCTTCGACACTGCAATGTCGTAGATTGTCATGGGCTGCGGATAGTCATTTAACATCAGGTGAACCGCATGCTTCGCTTCCCTACAATAACATAAAAAGGAGATGATAATTTTAAAGCAATTAATTTTTCCCTTCACCAGGATACGTCTGATGAAGATTGTTACGACTAATACGGTTGTAGTTTGATAAAGTACTTAAATAAATATACACAAATGTGTAAAGTTCCCCATCTCTATCCTCCTATTATTTGCAGACATCAATGTTTCATCGCCCGCCTCTCTCGAGGCTCCGAACGACGAAAGTTCTTGTTAACAGGTGTCATGGGCGTCCTACCTCGGCCGACCGTGTCCCTTTATTTGTTCTCCCAAAATAGACCTCACATTCATTTAGATGACATCTTTAATATTAGATGGCTCTAAACATTGTTACGTAAATAGAACAAGACTAACACCCGTGTTGTAATACGTATCTCGAGCATTCCTCGACTTCACTCAACCTCTGTCAACGAAAATTTACATTCTGAGTTTAGAAAATTTCGAAGAAGAAAATTTAACCCCTCCATCCGTCCATCTCCTCCTTCGATCGTTATTAAAGTATTATATTTTTATGTTATTTTATAATCATGAATTTACTGTAGTGTGTAGACACCCTTATCTAGATTTAGCGTAGCTTAAGCATATTGTATTTGAGTAATAAACCAGACTTCAAGCAGTTTACACGTCTTTATTTAGCCATCCCATTGCATGGCGACCCTGCCAGTGCTGCCTCGCGGCAGTGCTCGGGCAAGGTTTTTTTTTTTAAAAAGTGATTCTAATTAATTGATAAAGAAAAAATTTTATGGCATAAAACCAATATAAAAAAGAAGAAAGAAAGTAATACACGGATTAAAATTTGTCATACGTCATAATTGACGTAACGTAAGGTAATATCTTAGGATACGAGTGTATGGCACTGTTTTTGAATTAATATCTCGATATGGTTTAAATCAGAGGTTCCCAAACTGTGAGGGGCGTCGCGAGGAGTTCATTGCTTCCCCTCCCTCCATTGATGCGTCCCGATTATTTCATTTTATTTTATTAATTTAAAGAAAGCTTACGGCTACAAATATACTAAAGTTTACATTTTTTAGGTACAAATAAAGACAATTATAAGTCTTCACATATACAAACCATCAAGAAATTTGATAGGTACTACAGTTGTCAAAAAAGCTCCAATTATTCAAGCGAAGAATTCCTTGCTTATCTGTCCTCTAACTCCTATTTGAAACATCACAAATCACCTCCCCGTCAACATTAGGGTGTCTAAACGTATAACTGAACTCGTAAGTGCGTCGTGGATCGAAAAAGATTGGGAAAAGGACAGTTGCTTGGATCTTCCGTTATTCAAATGATTGTAAACAATTCCACATTGTATCAAAACTTTTTGAAAAGAGCAACTATCCGAGTTTCTTGCTGGTTCTTCTGGGTAGAGACAGCCTTCCGAATCGGTGGTAAATAAAAAAAAAATATTATGTAAATGTATATGACTGTCTAAAAGCGCCTCGAAAGAAGCCAATTTGGAAAATAAACGTTTTGACCTTGACTTTGACTTTGACTTTGACTTTGAACCCCTTGTCTAAGTAACACAGTCTACAAACATTTAGGGTGAAATAAAATAACATATAAGTTTATCATTTATTATAACTTTGTACGTTGCTACATACGACATATATTTTAACAAGATCGAGATAAAAACAATTGATTTTATCACTAACAAATAAATATACATCACATACGACTAGAAGCTTATTTCGATACATCATTATTGCTGTTAAATCCTTATTTTATATACTTTTTACATTATATACATTAAATAATGAAATGGATTTATAAACTGAATTGAATGAATAATTTAATAAATTAATTATAACAGGGCTGTCCAGAATAAGTTTCAAGTGTGCACAAAAATAAATTCTATGGACTTTTATTCTCATCCAAAAAATATTTTAGAGAATCGTTAAATTGTTTATTTTTGAGTCATTTTTATCGCGTTTTAAATTAATTATTCAATACTCTTTAAATCTCTGTTTTATCTTGTTGGGCAGCCCAAAAATATTGTTAAGAAATTAATAATGTATTTCATATTAATTTCTTAACAATATTTTTGTGAATGATACAAAATTATCTTATAATACATGAATAATCTAAAAATCATTGTCAGAAATTTAAGGTAGTGCTCGATTACCCCGTAGCTATAGTATCCTACCGACCAATGAGCAACCACGCTAAAATTAACTACGTTCTGTCGTGTCAAACCACGTGTAATAAAGTCGGTCAGCAATAATTAGCTCTGGTGAGTGAACTGGCTATTTTGGAAACCACGTCATTTTATTGACGTTTATAAAAATGATTAGAACGAAAGTGACCTTCACTGGATGGTCGAATAATGATTATAATATAACCTTTGCCGTCAACAAATAGGAAAAAAATTAATTTAAAGGCATTCACATGGAGTCTGCTACAAAATTAAAAATAATAATACTTGTTAACAATACCATTTGATTCTGTTTTGTGTGAATCGAAATGACAAGTTTTTTGGTACATAACAAATAATTAATATTAAGGGATCAACTCCCTTGCTAAACAATTATAATCAGATAAAATTCCGTTATAAAATACTTTAACCTTATATTATGAGATGTGTAAGTTTCAATTTGTTCCAATTAAAAAATTGATTGATTTTCAGCCTATAAAGACTGAGAATTTGCTACAGATTTAAATGTCAGTTCTCAGTATACTATATATCAGCATCATTCCTCAGCAATTACCTCAATATATATGTAACCAATCAACCATAAATGACCTGTAGAATTACATCCACCGTAATGAGAGACCGTGGTATGAACTCCGAGTCATTATAATTAAATTATCGACGGCGCGCAACGATCATTACTGAATAAATTTAATGTACTTTAGCGTTTAAATTTGCATTTTATCTAATGGTTATGACGGACATTATGATTGGTTGCAAGAGGTATTAAAATTAAATGCAACTACGAAATGTTTTTCTCTTTAAGATAACATGTAAATGTAGCAAAGACGGGTTTGTTATAACACTTATATCGCGAGATTTGCTGGACCAATTCGGCAGAAAATTCGTAAGGAGATAGCTTAAGATAAGGAGAAGGACATAGGACTTTGAATCCCGAGAATCCTACAGGAATACACGGGTGAAACCTTTTGGAAGCTATTGCTGTAGACAATTTTTTCCAATAGTAATTAAACTTCAAATATTGCTAGGATAAGTTTACGATACTAGACTTTAGTTAAATCTTTTTATGTCAGTACTAAAGAAAATGTAACTTGCTATATATACAAACTAAAGAAAATATAACATGCTATGTATACAAACTGGGTGAATGTCTTTCCCAATATAGCTCTATTTCCCTTCCTGAAACAGCTTAAATTGAAGCTCGTAATCCCCAAAGCTTGTAGCTTGTCAAAACGTATCACCATTCACCTTAATACCCCTGCTAGAAATCCTACCAATAGTACAAGCGCGTCTCTTCAAGAGATACAAACGAAATAATAAAAAGTATACCTCAAACAATTGTATTCAAAACTCGATATTAAGGAAAATTAAAAAAAAAATTACCCTTTACATATATGACGCAAAAAACAAACTCAATTTCTATTGACTATATTTTATTGACTTACTATATACGGACGCCTAATTTATTTTAATGTTTAAGAACAACGATATAATAATGCTTATAATTATTTATTTACATGTTACAATTATGTAATACTTAATTTTTACGTATTTGTTTTCCCCTTTTGCGAACAAAATACATATTTACAATTATTAATTAAACTATGTGATATATATAACAAGTATGAAATATTTAAAATTAACGATGTTAAATGTATCAAGATTTGACTAATAGCATACATTTTTTCTAGCAAAGAAGCACCGCGTGTCACCTGGGAAGTGATCACTGCCGCCCATGAACAAACTAAGGAAATAAACGATGCTTTGTCAGCCTCAAGAAAAGATGGTATATATGGAAAGGATTGAAAATGCAATTTACAAATCCATATTATTTTATTTATTTTCTAATAGGAAAAGAGGAATAAACAACAAAATGTATTTTTCATTCATTAAAGACACAAAACTAGATATACTTTTCAATATTATTTAGTTCATTAATTTTTTAACGAATAATAAAATAAATAGAGTTGACCTAGAGGAAGCTTTTTGATAAAAGGAGGATGAAAATGAAACAATATCCCATCAACTAAGAATACGAAATATAAATCAATTTTATGGTTGTATTTCAATTACCCTTTTGGACGATAATCTTGCCGCCGAAACACCTATAGAAAGATATATAAATAGTAATATATATTAGCAATAAATTAAAGCTTTCTTGAAACCCATAGCTTCCCTCAAAAAATAAGAAACCCCGATATAGTTATGGCGGACACAAACAACATCGCATGCAGTGCCCAAATAACCGCGCCCGCATCCAATGAATTATTGCTTCGTTGGTTTCCAATTAAGGCTCTCCCATCCATATTGAACGAACTGCAATAACTACATTTTTTACACAATTTTGTGTTTTAATTTTCAATATTCTCTTCTGTCCGCGTAGATTCATTATGTAGAGGATATTGTATTGTATCTACAACGAAAAGGGAGGATCCTCGACCAGTCTGAACCACAGGACTGGCCGACCGTTAGGTTCCGAGGATTGTTGTTTGGAAATTGTATATTATATGCTAAGCGACGAATAAATATCAACAATGCGATGAAGAAATTGTGACGTAGTAATGACGTCGACAAATGCAAGAGAAAATAATTTTCTTGTTATAATGAAACCTCGATGATTTTAAAAGTTTAAATAAATATTTTAACGAAGTAACGGGATTTAATTATAATTTCTCCTATAAATTAGACTCATACCTACGTGTTTGTTGTAGTCAACGATAATTATATTTAAATGCATTTTAATTTAAATTTAAACATTTATCTTACTAGTACTTCTAATAACTCCATCTATATAACTATAGTAATACTAACTTAGCGATTATTATTGCATTTACATTTTGAGCAACTACATTTGTCTATCTTACTTCTATTAAAAGCAAATGATTTTTATCACAACGCTCGGAAAGTAAATCATAGCGAATGTCACTATTGGAACGGTTGAAATTAATTTTGTCACTTTAAAATTCTTGCAAACTAAATAACAGTACTATATAAATAGTCTTTCAAAAGAAAATAAGCCGGTTATTTCAAGAAGTTAAAGTATGACTCACTTCTCACTCACTGAAAGAAACTTAATTATTTTACAGGACAAAAATTTTGGATAATCCTTTACAAAATTCGTTTCAACCGGTAAAGAAACCGACCCTTCAGCCTTGTAAAATGAACACATAGCTGTCTACCATTTACATCCAAACTATTATACTAATAACATATGTTAGTAATCTCACAAAATAGGTAGATGCAAAAGTTAACCGTTTACTACTGCAACTATCTATTTCGTGGTAATACGAAAAACATACATAGTCGATTTTGTACTAATGATGAGTTGTTATAACAGATTGGGATATATTTCGTGAAGTGAAGTGTGTATAATTTTGAACGATTATACAAATGCTTTGCTAGTAATCATTAAGGATTTTGAAATTACATGTTACTATTAAGCTGTTACTAATTACAATTTAAAAATGCCTGATGATAATTAAACAACGTCCTATATAAAAAAATAATTGATAAGTTACAACGCGAGCTATCGGAAAATTTATTACACTAAGAACCTTTACAAGGACCATTAAACGCGAAGATGTAGAAATAAAATTGATATGCTTAAGTAATATAACGCTGGGCTTAATTGAATTTTACGAGTACTTTAATATCGTAACGTTCGAACCTTACACTGAAGACTAGAAACCTTAATTACACGTGAATAAAAACGAAAATCACAGTCCTTTACTTAACTTAGTAGAAATAGCCCCATGTCCATCGTCTGGGCATGGGGCAGATGTTGTTATTTAGGGGCAAGTAAGCGATCAGCTTTCAGCGATCTGCAAGATCGCTACTTTATACAGCAATGGTCTATTGCGCCGGAGGGTGTGGGTTCGATCCCCACGAGTAAAAAAATATGATGCGATGAACATTGTAATTTCCACTGTCTAGGTGTTCATTTATCTATAGTATGCATGTATTTACAAAAAAAAGTATGTTTAATTGTTTAAGTATGTCTATCAGTTATCTAGTTTCGAAAGTACAAGCTTTGCTTAATTTGGGACTAGATGGCGTAGTGTTAAATGTCCCTAAATATTTATTAATTTTTTACGTATTTACCGGGGACAGAACCCAGTATCTTTCAGCAGTAACGCTTTATCCGCTAACTAGTGAACCAAGAGGTCAGTTAACATAGAAGCTTAAATGGTGATGTGATATCAGACGAAGTGCGCGTTGCTAGTGTCCTTCCAGCAGTGGAAGCAGCAGGGGAAGGCGCACATGAGCGTGTTCTTGAAGGCGTCCCTGAAGTCGCGGTTGAAGTAGGCGTAGATGAGCGGGTTGAGCGCGGAGTTGAAGTAGCCGATCCAGAAGAGCACGCCCACCACCACGTCCGGCGTCTCACACGGCTCCCCGCACACGTTGGTTGTGACGTACCTGCCGAAGATACGTCTCCAAATTATCTGAATTTATTTTCTTTTTTCACGATGAAAATAATTTATATTATATTTTTTAAGGATTGGATACCTAATATAAAAGGTGACACGGATAACGTGATTAATAAAAGACTAGCGATAATATCCAAAGCTACCAACTTCTTTAAAGACCTTTATAAAAGTCAAAATTACATCTTCCCGATAGATCTAACAAATTTGCCCAATGATGAGACTATCCCTCTCATTTTAAAGAGAGAAGTAGAACAAGCCATAACAACACAGAAAAGAGATAAAACCCCCGGACCAGATTATATAACTAACGAATTTTTAATACAAAACAGAGAAATCATATCACCGATCCTAACACTAATATTCAACGAAATTTTAGAAAAAGAAGAAATACCTAAACAATGGATGACATCGTACATAACACTGATACACAAAAAAGGGGACAAAAAAGATCTAAATAACTATAGACCCATCAGTATAATGTCAAATATCTACAAAATTTTTTCAAAAGTCATCCTCAATAGATTAACAAGAGTTCTTGATGAAAACCAACCAAGAGAGCAAGCGGGGTTTAGAAGTGGGTACTCGACAGTCGACCACATACATGTAGTGAAACAACTTTTCGAAAAATGCAGAGAGTATGGTCTAACCGTGTACTGTTGTTTCGTGGACTATTGCAAGGCTTTTGACTCCATCGAACACTAAGCGATATGGGAAGCGCTATTGAAACAAGGAGTTAATACTAAATACGTACGCTTTATTAAGGAAATTTATAAATCAAGTAGAGCAGTAGTGAAATTGGAAAATAAAGGAGAAGAATTCACAATCGAGAGGGGGGTACGTCAAGGTGACCCACTGTCACCTAAGCTTCAACATACAATCAAATGTCTAAAGAGATAGAAACAAGAATAGGGAATGCATGGAAAAGATACTGGTCTCTAAAAGAGCTTATGAAAAACGCAGAAGTAAGTACTTGGATAAAAAGCAGGCTTTACAACACCTGTGTCCTGCCAATTCTCACATATGGTTGCGAGACGTGGAGCCTCACTCAGGCTCATATAAAAAAGCTAGAAGTCTGTCAGTCATCAATGGAAAGAAGTATGCTCCTCAAGAAAAAATCAGACAGAATAAATAACACTACACTAAGAAAAATAACAAAAATAACTAATATAACAATGAAAATAAGAAGACAAAAATGGAGATGGACAGGCCACACAATACGTGGTAAAGAGAAATGGAGTAAGTGCATTATAAACTGGTACCCGAAATACAAAAAAAGGAAAAGAGGCAGGCAATATAAAAGATGGGAGGACGAAATTAGAAAATTTGCAGGAGGAATGTGGTCCAGAAAAGCGCGAAGTCGTTCAGACTGGAAACAGGTGGAGGAGGCCTTTGTCAATAATCGACAAACAGATACAGATGCCGATGCTTAATTTAATTTAAAACTACTCTTATTATTTAGTATAGATTGTAAGTAAATATTGTGTCTGAATAAAGGCTTATTATTATTATATATTTTTTAAGGTGCTTTGTCGCTTAGCGACCACATCGCTTCATAAATACATAATAACAACCATCAATCACTGGCTTAAACAAATATCGGCTAGTCTAACTATCACTCGTGCTTCTGCCGAATTAGGAAAAGCGAGAATGCTGTTTAGATAGCCGACAGCACTAACATTAAAATTTATATTATTTTGAACTCTAAACCCCTCGTTCTAACACATTCCAACAAAATATGTTGAGTATCTTCTAAAATACCACAATCATCATAAAGTGGTGAATTGGCGCGTTGCATCAAATAGGCAAAATTTTGTTTGTTTTAGTTGCAATGTGTTGTTTAGTTGCAAATTGAGAACCTTCTTTTGAAAGTCGATTAAAAAGAACATTAAAATAGTGTCTTTAAAAAAAATCTTAAAAATAATTCAGAGTGAAACAAACTCAATCTGAATGGTTAATTAAAACAATAAAAACAACAAAGCTTTAGTCCACGAGGCGTTACATAGGCGTATTGCAGGCCGATGCGTTCAATTACATTTTGATAAAATATTAAATTCAGACCGAGTGAGCAATTTATGTTGCAATTCAATAAATATTCATGTTTTATTTTAACGAGATCTTGATATTTTATTTGATTTAATGCCATACATATAACATACGTCAAGGAAATGTTACTTATTATAAAGCTAAAGAGTGTGTTTGTTAGTTTGAACGTACTCGTCCCAGGAATTACAGGTTTTTTTTTCTGATATACCATTAATCTATAGGCTATATAACATTGTACTACGAGACTGGAGCCAAAATAACTACCTATTTAACCTAATACTAACTATGTAGTCAAGTGAGCTAGCCATAAAAAAGTGATAGATATTAAATAATAAATGAACAATGTTCTTATCAGAAATACATTTTTTAAACCAAACCTAATATATCCTTCGCGATATAAACATTTCTTCTATCTTTATTTCATGATACTTAATACATTGTTCCAAGTTTAATAGTGAACCCAATTCGCGTGAACGTTCACTAATTAGCTCATCATATATGATAGGAAAAGTTTAAAACTTCTGAAAGAAACCCTAAAATCTGATACACGAGCAACTTTACGAGAATTATATCTAATTAGGTATCTCCAACTTTTGGGATGCCATCTTAAATTTAATAACTGGGGAACTTTGAAACTATAATAGCATTTACGGAATACTTGCGTTGTTAAGTAAGATAGTTGTAACTTAATTATATTAATATTCAGTTTTTGTATTATTTTGGAAGAAGACTTTACCGCATTCAAGTTATAATTAACTAGCTGTTTCGCGCGGCTTCGTTCCCGTAGCGTAATGTTATCAGGTATAGAGTAGGATTCAAGTAGGAGCCTTGCCGGCTTGGAGGAAGGTGAGGGGATAGGAAGAAGATCAAGAATGGGAAATTGGGAGAGGAGTAAAACAGGGTGGGAGAGGGATGGAATGGCCTTTTAATATTTCATCAGGTTTCGTGTTCAAAAAGTTAGAGAAGATCTAAAAAAACTATAATTTGCTTATTTAATTGAAATTTTTAGAAGAAACACAAACTTCACTATAATATTTATAGTAGGAAACTTTAATAATATAACCTCCTATTGCTTACTTACTGTTATATTCCATGGTTATAAGTAAACAAATGATTCAAATATCAGTAAGTAGGCACCCAACACAACGGGTACGTCCACACGGTACAGATGACAGGTGTGAAGTGTCAGAAGTGACGCTGTAGCGCTCCGTATACATAACAATACAATTCATATAACGATTTTCATGGGGTCATCATATGATTTTCTGATGCTCAAGTCACTTCTGACACTGTAGCGTCCCACCGGTCTGTGTGCTAACATAACACCACACTTACCACAGGAAGAACGGCAGCCAACACAGCAAAAAGGCACCGACGATGATGCCAAGCGTCCGCGCGGCCTTGTGCTCCGCTCGCCATGACTTGCCCGCCGCGCGCAGACTCGCACCTACAGGGGGAATTACGTTATTCATTTGGTTTAGCCTTTAGCAGACCCATAGAATGTATTTTGATTTTAGATTACCGATTACCCACAAGTATGCTTAGCGAATTTGTATAATCGTATTATTATAGACTAGTTTCAGCTTTATTTTGTTCGCTTTATTTTAGATGTCCAAAACAGTCAAGCTTTTCACTTAATCCAGCCATAGCATATCTAGATACGAGATTTAACTAAAATATGTTCATTGGTTACGTCATAATTTACGCACAAATATCCAAACATCCAAATCTTCACTTTTATTGATTGTATGTTTATATGTTTGTTCGACGATAACTTGAGTATTACTTATCCGATCTTGATAAAATTTCATAGGCGAATCATATAGACAAATGAAACTGTCGGGTTCGACCACGAGCGAAATCGGTAAGGGGGTAACTAAGACAGGGGGGGTGAAATAGGCTAAGATAAGTTTGCATCATACAGATGAGACAAACTTGGAATAGGGAGTATTGTGCCAAGCTTCCAGTGCGAAATTGAGGAGCAATTGGAGTGATGCAAATTAAACTTTGTATTATACGAGTATACAACTAGCATCGCAGCGGTTTGAATTATTTTCTGATGCACAAGTAAATTCAAATAAATTTCTTGATCTTTCTTATATGTATTGATGCAATAAGAAGCTGAACTGAATCCTGGACACGCAGAGGGGAGGTATTATTATTCATGAAGCTACTTTCTCGTTGTGAAGGAGTTGGGAGTTGCTAGTTTTGCTACCTACTTAAACTTCGTGAGATGCTTGTCTTGGAATGCTTGTGGTCGAGTCTAGGTGTAGAGCGACAGCGGGGCGACACCGATATATATATGTATATATAGATATATGTATGTTATTCAAAATTGTTGTATTCAGTCTTTTGTGCTTTGTGCTTAAATAAACAATTTTTCTTTTTTATATTTTGCCATACATATTGCTGTCGCCAATTTATATTTTAAACTCGTACTTTTTGTATAATTGAGTATAGAAACATATGCATGAAGTCGTAACGTGAAGAAAATGAAATGTAATTTATTTATTTACATTAAATAGGAATAAGAGAGAGGATTGCAAGTTTTCCTATTGATTATCTTTTCTGTATATCGTATGTCATATTCATATTTTTTGTGTTTGTTTGAACTGTCCAACCACAATTAAAACTCTTATCCACAAAATTAAAATCATCAAATAAAACATTTGCTTATTCTTTTGCAGTAAAGCATCCAATAAACTTTAAATTACATAACGACTACAAAATAAGAATAGCAACGTTATTCAAATGTGTGGTATTCGAGTCACGAGTCACGAGTCAAGCATGGCCGACCGTGGACGAATTGAAATAGAAGGGATATTGTAAAAGCGCCTGCAATGTACGAGATATGTAAATTGTATGCGATATTACAATATCTCTCTCAAGGAGGATGTTAGTTTCTTTTCATTCTTGTTTTATTTCTGTCTCTTCTCATGAGGCACAATATTATCTCCCATTTTTTGTTATTTTTTTTACATATAATACGGTATGGTTTGCCATAGACGGCCGTAGAAGGTAATTTACGTCTACCGATGCCTCCGCCATCGCATTGAGTTAAATACACTTCTGACAGTGTTTTTTTTTGGGACTTGATGAGTTTTGACCTGTTTCTTAAATCTGTGTTCATGATAATCACTTAACATCAAGTGAACAGCGTGATCCTTTGCTTGGGCTAATACGAAAACGTCACTTGGAGGATTAAACGGAATAAATAAAAAACAACGTTATAATAAAAGAATGCCTGAAGATACTAAATATCCCCGTTAAATCTTGCGTATCCGCAATCGCTTCACTTGTTTGAATGAACGCAGCCTTACCCCAACTACGCCAACTACTTCGAAAGTCCACAATAATTAAAGATTCAGAGAAGGCACATGTATATTCAACGGTACATTATTAACATAATCCGATTACAAAACTTTAAATGTTCCATCCATTTTATTGAATTCGTAATCATTTCAATTTGCCCGTTTTGAATTTCGTATTTAATTTGTAAATGAGGTGGTTATGTAAAATCGGTTTGTATTGTAACCTTGTTACTGTTTTTAAAGTCATTACGAACTGTAATGTGTTTTTACGAACACGTTACCAATTACAATAATGGAACCGTTTTTTTCAAATAAAAGCTCAGTAGGTTTTTGCTACACTGATAAGAAAAAAGCAGATGGCTTTAGTTACTCTCACCACACTTTATTATCAAATGACTGTTGTTACTTGTCTTATGCATAGATAAATTTTTAGTTTTTTTTAATTTCTAGTGAAGCACGGGGTCTCAGTGAATTAAATTAGTGGTTAATCCAACCTATTTAATCTTAAAAGGGACGGAGCCCGATAAGAATACATTTTGGCCGCAAGGTATAGATAGAAGATAGAAACTCCACCAAAAGCCTTAGATGCATCAGGCTAACTACCAACTAAAACTAATACTTCGAAACCTCAAAATATTCAAAAGTATTGAGGAAGATTTCACTATCATTAAAAATCGATAACTACGCAAAGAATGATCCATAATAAAACAATCTCAAATAGTAATTAACGAATACACAACTTTATAATCCGACTAACTAAATATTTTATTCTCACAACAAAGCTCCACAATCTGCTCCATCGCTTTTCATCGAAACAGTTCCATTTGATTTTACGACAATTTATTTAAAACACGTTGAAAAGAGATCGTTTTTCAGATACCCGTGAATCGGACTGAATGCGTGTTTCAGTTAAATGGAGGCTCACAAAGATGCCAAAAAGATAAGCTATTAATTAACTCTTTTGACGAGATTAACATGTGGCATACAATTTTGTAAATGGGTTTATTTAAATAGGAAGCGCTGATGCAAACAGATTGTGTCCGAGATAAGATTATACTGGACGGAATTTAGTGAATGGGGAACTTTAGAAAATGGGTAAACTAAAAATGCAGAAATATTTTATGCGGTTACTATTTAAATTTGTATTCCTGGCGAGGTAATAGTAGTATAGGAGTCACTAAATTATCGTAAGTTCTTAATTTGACGAAATAATTATTAAGGTTTATATTAAGTTTAATTGAATAAAGGTTATTTTTATGTGTTTAATAGATGATGCGGTCTATAGTTCACTCCCGTTCGGACTAAATAAAAGGATTATCTTAATATTACGCTGATAAAGAAGTATCCTAATGCTGATATTGAAAAAGATAAAGTTATTGCAAACAAGCGACATACGTAATAGAGGGTGTAATGGGGCGGATAATGTTATATAGGCTAAGGCTACACGAAACTTTAAGTATATGACGCAAAAACTAGCGTTGCCGCGTTGCTAGCCGCGGATTCTTTCACGTATGTCTGTATTCTCCGTTCCCGTGGGATTTGATCATGATTCTTTCTTAGCGGATGCCTACGTCATAACATGTACCTGCATGCCAAATTTCAGCCAGATCCGTCTAGCGGATGACTGTGCGTTGATAGATCACTGTGTCAGTCAGTCAAATTTGAGTTTAATATATATAGATCTAGAAGAAGAACTTATTCTTCCACTAGCTATTTTCCGAAAATAAAAGACTGTTTACATACTTTTTATTTTGTTTATTTTTATACCGTAAAGCAGTCTGAAATTTATTTTTTGTATTTTGGTCATTCTTACCTAGTTAATAAAATTTGCGATGCGTCAGTTTTATTTTATAAAGGGTAGTCATACTGCCTTCTGTATCAATGTAACCTGACCCTATATAACTAAGCAACCCATTGGCTCACATTATGAAGCGAGCAAATTGTAATATACTATCGGTATTATTTTATCCCGCCATTTATTCCTTGGTAAATGCGCGGGAAAGCTAATTCAATCATTTACGAGTGAATTCATCCCCATTCGAGGTGAATAGGCAAATGTTATTATTATTTAATATAAAACTTGTATTGGATTGTTCTCTCGATTTGATGTGGAACTAATATACAAAAACGTTAAAAAATTACTCGAAAGTTTAAGAACATTTTGTAAAACAAATACTGCTTTTGATTATTTTTATTTAGCGCTTTCGTTATGGTAAGCAATAAATATGTGACATAAATCAATACTTATTGGCCATGTCAGGTCCTTGCAATTTGTGTATAATTGGAAAATACCCATAAAAATTTATAGTTTACTAGCATCGTCCCGCGATTTCACCCACACAAGTCTCATCCAAACTGTTCTGTAGTTTTTGCGTGAAAGTGTAACAAACATACATACATTTTCACAATCTTTCATATTGATAATATTAAGTAGAATTTACCTTGTGAGTTTAACTCTGTAGCTGCCTTCGCCAGTTCCCTGGTCGCGGCGGCAGACGCACAGCTCGGCCTCCAGCCGCCCGCCGGAAGCCCGCTTGAGGATCGCTTGTGGGAGCCGCCCGAGCAGTACCCCGAGCTCGCCGTGTCACAGCTTATATTAACTGACTTCCTCGGACTCGCCTCTTTGCTCGGACAAATATCACTCAGTGCGAGGACCACTTCATTCCCAAGCTCATTCTCTTCAGGCCCGACCTCAGTAAACGTGCTGTAATTCGGACTTATATCAGACGGCCTTCTGTCCGGGTGCAAGTAATGAGAATGGTGAGCCGCGTGCGATGTGTGCTTCAAATGAACTGAGTTTAGAAGAATGTTCGATGATGTCCTCGTCAACGCTTCTCTCTGCCTTATTGCTTCTCTAAATATCTTACAATACATCGATATCATCACTATACTCGGTATCCAAAATGAAACGCTAGACGATATTATTGCGTACACCATATTCACTTTAAAGATACACACATCAGGATGGGCCTTTCTGTACTGACGATGTTGTTCCGTCGTGTACCAGCCCATGAAAATTGGCACAAAACTTATGAAAGCGGGCCAGAGCCAGACGTTGGCGAGCATGAAACAAACGGTTCTGTGAGTCATTGTGACGGGATACTCCAGCGGGCGGACGATAGCGTAGTATCTGTCAACTGAAATGCAGCACAAGTGGAGGATCGACGCGCTGGAGAAGTACACGTCGAGGGAATTGAATATATCACAGACGAGGGGACCGAACAGCCAGGTGTCCGTGAGCTCGGAGCTGGCGTTGAACGTCATGGCGCAGAGGGCCACGAGCATGTCGGCTACCGCGAGGCTGACGACGTAGTAGTTGGTGAGCACGCGCAGCTTCCTGTGGCGGTGCACGGAGATGATGACGAGCGCGTTGCCGAGGAGCGCGCCGAGGATGATGGACACGAACACGAGGCCCTTGAGGATGTGCACGAGCGTGTGCAGGTGCTCGGGCGCGGCGGGCGGCAGCGTGGAGTGCAGGCCCAGGCCCGACTCCGTGCCGCGCCCGCGCGCCTCTACCTCGCCCCGCAGTGCGCCATCTGGTGACAACAATTACCTTTAGAATTTTTTAATTGATTCAACGGGATTACTTAATATTTAGACGGAATTTTATTTCCTA
>LQNK01000942.1:93429-104649 GCA_001586405.1 Phoebis sennae
TCTTGGAGGCCAGAACACATTTCAGGTTTCAGCGTAAGAGTATGTAAATAAAAATCTTTGGTGAAAAGTAAAATTATTCTAATTTCCTTTCCTCTTCCTCCATTGTATGTTTAGTCATGTCTTCCCGTTTAAGGAGCATATCTTCTCCTTAAAATTGTCTGGCAAAAATCTCTATTAGCTATAAAACCGGTTTTTACATTTTAGTCTTTTTGTCTTATGTATAGTGGTAATATTTACATATAAAAAGTTTTAATTAATTCATTATTTTTCGTTCATCTCAATCGATACTGGAAATGAATGTTCTTCACTGAATAGTGCTTGAACCAATCGTATGAAGGAAAGGAAAAAGAAACATTTATTTCGACACACATAAGCACACACACACACTACACACACTCATGTATGTAAGTTTGTCGCCGTCGCTTGCTCGTCGCGAACGCGTAGTTAGCGTGCAAACACACAAACTGTATCTCTTTCAGAAGGCATGATTAATCAAAGCTACTGTAAACTTTGTGCAAGTCGCATCTCTACGTTTGACTGGATTACCTTACATCCTGAGATTCTTTATATATTACGACTGAGAGTTTGCATATTTATATGTTTATTATTTACAAATCTCCCGAACGGAATTGGATGAAGTTTTGCTGACAGAGTTATAATATAAAAATCTAGTTGAGTTTATTTGAACTATGTTTGAATTTTACTTCTGGTCCAATTTGAAAACAAATTTGTTTGTAGTTATACTGTTACCATAAGAATATGTGTTATATTACATTCTGCCACTGGAGCAAAGCTGGGCGCAACACCTAGTTTATAAAGTGAAATAACAAATAGGTAAAGTTTCATTCCAGCCCACAAAGGAACTGTCGCTAGCAAAAGCTAGTAAGTAATAGAATGTTATGACACAAGAGAGAGGGGGTAAAGAGAATAATAGTGACGAAAAATGAGGAAAGGAGTGGGACAGGAATATGTACCAAGTACTAACTACAGTTTTACGCCAATTGTTACTAATGGCTCGCTCCAAGCTAGACCATGCGGTATTATGTTAAAACCTTTCATTTGATACCACCCTCGGCTATATTAATATGATCGCCTATTTGACCCACCATATCTTCGTAACCCTTCTACAGAATTCACTCATCTACGAACTCAAAATTTTTTAACCTATACTATTTGCCTACAAATATCAAGATGGAATGAATGAGTTTCCAATTATCGTCGTTTTTTTTTATACCTACCTCGCTTTACCATCTCGACTTTCAGACCAATCAAATCAATCTAATATTAAGATCATGAGCATCGTGATTTTCAATTACATCTATTTGCATTTAATTAAATGAAAATGGCCGAGCAGCAGGTGTAACTCCGCGTTCACTCCGAGGACTTGGTAATTAGTTCCAATCGAGGTAATGAAACATTGGAGCCGATTTGTATCGAGACGCGCTCGGCCGGTGAGTGGGGCTTAATGAACGTTCTTACAAAGGACCAATTTAATTGCCAATAGTTTTTTTGTCTCGATATCTCAGTCTCTTGTAATTGAAGTGGTAATCCACGAGTATGACAAAAATACCTACTTTCTTTATTTCTGTGCCTGTTAAGATTAGCTATTATTTATGGTAGTTTCTGTGAATTTGTTCGCATTTTCGATTGCAAGCAAACATCGGGTCAAGTCTCAACAAAAGGATTAAAAAGTCAAGTTCTGCAATATATATTCTTTTATTAGAGCAAAAAATTGATTGTATTGTGAAAATCTTTCTTTCCCATAAAAAGTATATCCAATCGGTTCATTGGTTTCGGCGTGCAAAGACAAACACACAGACAGAGTTACTTTCGCATTTATAATATTAGTAAGGATAAGTTGTGCCCCGCGGTTTCACCCGCGTATATCTTCCGTTCCGTTGGATTTCCGGGATAAAAGTATACTTATCTATTATGTCCTTGGCTATACGTGAACAAGATCTAAACACAGATTAGAGAATAAAAGGCAGTTAGAGTGCGGCCGAAGACTCAAGTGACGCCGGAAAGCAAATACAAACTTCAAAAGCAAATACAAAAATGTTTGTCTAGTTTGAAACACCACATCACGAGGCGAGGATTTCGAAATTTTCGTACGTGCAGTTAGCGTCAATCGTGCCTTCGGAACACTCCATCTGCCTTTTATTCTCTAATCTGTGGAACTAAACATATCAACAAATTTGTAGACATATTTTACGTTTGTACACACGGCAAGGTATCGCAATAGATGTAAGCGTCCATATATTAATCAGCTCGGCTTTATCGGGCCCAGGTATTCAGGGTAATATCGCCGAGTCTGCTCCCAATTATTCCACACTGACCTGGATTCCTCGCCGGGTCATGTTGTCGCTAGACTGATACTATTCTGCTAATCATGCTTAATTTTGAAATTAATACAGGACTGTAAAAGTCTTCAATTTTCAATCTTTAGTGAAAATAATTTTAAAATTAAACTTGTATTAAACTGCGTTTTTAAATAACATTTTAATTATTGCATAAAGAGCAAAGGAAGAGAGAGGTATACGATTGTATAACAGGATTCTCCGGAACATATTTAAAAATGACATGTTTTATTAAAAATGATTTAGTTAAGAAGTCATATTATAGTATTAATGAATACATGAATGACAAAAATCTATGGATTGTAACATCTCCATTCAGCAGTTATTCAAATTTTCGTAAAAACCATCCTTGAACTTCAACGAACATTTAAAAAACATTGGCCAAATTTGTCCAGGCGTTGTTGAGTTACGCGCTTACCAACACATTTTGCTTTTCATTTTCACATTAAAGATATAATCATCATCGCCTATTATCATAAAACTACTTCATATAATATCTACTCGTGTAGCTAGCATGCGCGACTATCCCCGAATAAGGATATTTATCGAGCTCTAAATTTTGCCAAAGGAGCAGGAACTTTGTATACTCCACATAAACTCTTTTATATCCAATAAATAACAGTGTTCCCCATATTTTATTGACGACAAAGCCCGTTTATATCTGCCAATAAAAGGGAATCGCTTGACAAACAGTAGAAAATGGACCGAATCGATTCTGGGAACAAATAGGCAGCGAATAAATCGCACCCTGTATAACGTATATAGCCGAGCCCTCGCTCCAGTGCGGTTTCTCCAAAGAAAAAATAAATTAAAGTGAAACACCTTCTATAATAGGACGGCCTTGTTTCAGCGCGCTGTTTTTATGGAGTAGCAAGCACGTGATCACTGGCTCCTGTTATATTATGAAAATATTGTATACTATACTATCCTGTATAGTATCCTGTCCTATTATGCAAATATTTATAATAAATATTGGAATCTCAACTTTTTCATGATCCACACAAATTTACTATTTAGTTGAATGAATTAAATTGTAATTTTAATTGCAACAAGATCTTTACCCATTTCAAATCTTGGTATTAATTTGTGGATAATATTGTTGGATATGCAATTGTAATATTTACATCACACAATACAAATGTATTATATAGTGTAACTGTTTCATCCCTTATAAAGAAAAATAAAAATATATACATATATTTTTTTAAAAGAGAAACTATATAAGCTTCTTGCCGGTTCTTCAATAGACACTGCTTTCCGAATCGGTAGTGAATAAAAAAATGTATGTAACGTTTTAAAAGCGCTTATAAAAAGTCAATTCAAATTTGATTTCAATTCCTAGGATTTTCCTAAAAAAATTTCTGGCATGTCGCATGTTGTGTGACTAGTTCTCTAGAACTTTCTTCTTACATATTTTAAATATAAATTACTTGAGGCGACTGCCAACTTAATGTGTGCAAACATGACGTAGAATATTAACGATGTTATCAAAATTCATTGAAATACATATTTAATGTACTTATAAAGAAAATTTTTCTTTCATCGTTAACTACACTTTCATAGTTTTTAACTCTTTTATTTTAACAGAGATATGAAAAGTTAATAGAGTTTAAGCCGCCCTCGGCCGCAGTTTTACGTTAATCCAGTTTTACGGCCGGCTTAAACTTTCGAATTTAGCGAATGTAGTAAAAATGCGAATTTATTGCTTTTATGAGATCTTAACTAATGTCGTTAACCATTTATGGTCATTAATAAGTATAACTTGGAATTATGACGGCTTGATAACTGTAATAAAATTAGATATTTTATATTGTAACTTTATGAAGTCTATCAAGATTGAACTGCATTTTGATTGATTTGTGAAGTGTTTTTTTTTACAAATCAAGATAAAAATTAGGCTTTACACTACACGATCGACACACTTATCGAATTTTTTGATTTGAATTCAAGAGATGCTTGAGAACTAAACTAAATATTTTCGGAGTTAATGTTCTTTATTCCTTTAATATCTTAATCTAATGGGAGGGAAAATCAACATAACCTGAAAAACGTAAAGAAGCTCCTATTTGAAATGTTCTAAAAGAAGGAAATAAATCTTAAATTACGTAACCAATCAATTCAGTACAATTTGTTACATCATTTATTCCATTTTATCGCTAACCGGTTTAAAGTTCAGTAATACGGTCAAACACATACATTACAAGTTGATAAAAGGCTTTTAAAAATATTGAGAGAGTGATTTATTAATTATTTTAGTGTTCTTTCAAATATTTAATTTACAAAGAAGTTCTATCTCCAAGAGCGTTTGAAAACCGCTGAAATATTGACCAAAACAAGCAATTAACTGAGCTTGCTCAAGTATCGAGTTTTGCGGATGATCCTAATTGAAATTCATTAAATAATTCTCAATCGTTTGCGATGTTACCGCCCAATGAGATGGAAATATGACCGGCTTACGTTAGCAATTTAATTTGTAGCTCTGCGCACCTTCGTCTTAATCAAACTTTACGAATATTTCTCATTTATTATTTAAAACATTTTGCAATCTTAATAATCCTCTGTATCCCAATTGTATTAGGAATGTTGTTATGTAAAGAGTTTCTATCTATATCTAATTTAAATGTAAAGTTGGATATTGAAATAGGGCAAAGCTCAATATGGGTAAGATGTATCTCAGAGTTAGGTTAAATAAAGTCAGTGGGGTGGATGTTAAATCCTTTTTGACTGGTAAATATAATACATGTTTAGAGGTAAGTAGGAAATCTGGCTTCTATGCCAAACAGAGACATTTTTTTCAATAGGATCAAGCCCAGAACCTCTCGGTTGTGACAACTGTAACTCAAACTAGACAACTGATAGACATACTTAAACATACTTTTTTTGTAAATAGATACATATTATAGATGAACACCCAGACAGTAGAAAATTAAAAATTTTCATGTCATAATAATTTTCTACTCGTGGGATCGAACCCTTCAGTGCAATAGACCAGTGCTGTATCCACTGCACTATTTGGCTTTTCAACATGTAATTCATTATTACACATTTTATCTTCACTTCAGGCGGAATCGCGGATGAAAGCTAGTTCTGTTGAAACGCAATTCATTATTGTGTAATCCAACGTGACAGTCACTACAATTTATAGCCCGTGCGGTTACCACCAGACCACACTGAGCGTATTGTAAACCGGACGGTCCTCACTGGCTAAATTATTGTCTCTTTTATGCTAACAATACGTGGTCGATTACTTAAGGACAAATAAAGCAAGGAGTATGTGTCACTTGATTTTACAGGACCTTGGGCGTCTACGAACTATAGACACAAGAGCACTCAGGCCCAGTTCCCATTAAGAAAGGAACGTCATAGTATAACAGATAAGAATCGTTTTCATTAACGAACGGTTATATTCAACCAAACGGATCTACGTATTGTTGGTTATTCTAACGCCTCGTTTACTATATTTAGCCTTAGACTTACGCCTAGTCCTGTCCGTAAGTAAAAAGACACATTTTATTTTTAAAGGAACTGGCCATTAGTTGATCAAAGAGTTGTATAAAAGAAACAAGTTGAGAATAAGAACAGAAATGACGACAAATCCCATTTAGACGATTGGTCCTTTATAAAGGCAGGATTTTAATTAAATAACATATCTCTTCGCGTGAAGCACTATTGCACTGTGTTTCGTACGGTGAGTGGATGCCCGGAGGCCTGTATTTCCATTCCATTCCTCTTCCATCCTGTTCTACTCCTCTCCCATTTTGCCATCATTAATCCTCTCCTTAACTCCTCCCCTTCCTTCAAGCCGGCAAAGCATCTAGATGAACATGGGCTGCAGTCATTCACTTTACATCAGGTGAACCGCATGCTCGACTTGCCTGCTTTAACATACAAAATATGATGTTGCAAAAGAACTTCAAAAGAGGCCGGTTGGAAGAATAAAAAAAAATTATTTATACTTTGGTTTTGAATAACCTCCGTATTTAAGTGTATCCGTGAGAAGCTAAGCTTTTCTTTAAAAGATTGAGGATCTCACTGAAGGGCAAAGATACGCCTACGCCTATACGCCTTACTTATTCCCACAATGTATCATCGTCAAAGCAGTTAGTCTCTTAGCAAGTGAATGCGCCAGATAAGCACTACGTACGAGACTCAAGATGTGTCGCTGGCAAGCCTCCAGACCGGAGGAGGTGTTGTAATAATTGAACAATATCGATATAACGGGAGAAATTTAAAGTTCTTGTTTTAAAGTGCATGCTAAAAAGATGAAGGTATTTCAATGCTGACTTTTAGTAGCCTTATTTAGTTATCTAAAAATATTACACTTATCAGTTAGTTATTAGTGATTTCTGTCCGGCAACTACTAACTTAACTTAAATAGTTCTGACCAAAATTTATTGAGTATATTTTAGTATCAACTACCAGAAGAGATAGCAATGGATTTTTGTAACTAGGATTTGGGTATCACTACACATCGACAGACACATACGCGGACGTTATCTGTCGATGGATGGCGGATGCATCGGCAGACGTAAATTACTTACTACGGCTATCTGTAGATAGACATAGTACCCCGCCCTCACGTCCGCGTATGCGTCTGCCGATGTGTAGAGGGGGCTTTAGATATAAGACCATACGGTTAATTTAATATTTAGGTGTTTCTTGTCTTGTAGCCACGTAGAATATATTTTTTACCTATTCTGCTTTTGTCAATAACTCAATACTTAACCCTCTTCCATCTCGTGATGTCAATGATCCTTAAGCACTTTTAATATAAGGGGTGTTTGTGGGCGGTGACCATCCAATATTAGATGACCCGTACTTTCTACTTAACCATAAATATTATAGAAATAAGGGTGAATTATTTATTGAAATACAATATTATATAAGTGCTACGAGAGCATGTTTCAAGTTCAGTTTGTTATCCTCCACTTTGGATGTCAAACGTTATTTATTTGGCCGAGTGCCACCGGCCACCTGGACGCCATCCAAACTTATCTTAATTATCATCATAGGACCCGCATTGCGCTTCTTTTTGATCTTTCTAGAAAAGTCTTTCATCTTATACTTTTATTTTTAAGAGCAATGCGTGCTTCCTTGAAGAATATTATTTTTTTACTTTTTTATGTTATAGCAGGCAATAGAGAACGCAAGGGTGGCCATCAACAAAACCGAGGTGCTGTGCTTTCACGGCCCCCGGCGTAGACCACCCGCAGATGCCAACATCTTGGTAGGCGGCACTCGACTCGAGGTTAAGCCACAGATGAAATATCTGGGGCTTTACCTCGACTCGAGGTGGAACTTCCGAGAGCACTTTCGGCGATTAGCACCAAAGCTGATCGGTGCTGCATCTGCTCTCGGAAGGCTACTACCTAACCTGGGGGGACCGGGCCTCACTTGTCGCCGGCTTTACACCGGCGTAGTCAGGTCTATGGCGCTGTATGGTGCACCGGTGTGGGTCGGGGCTCTGACGCGCCCAAATAAGGCTCTGCTGCGTCGTCCGCAGCGAGTCATGGCCGCCAGAGTCGTCCGAGCATACCGCACTGTGTCGCACGAGGCGGCATGCGTCCTCGCTGGCACACCACCGTGGGACCTTGACGCCGAGGTTCTTGCGGAGGTGTACCGGCGACGCGCCGAGTGGAGGTCGCGGGGAGCGAACTCCCCCCGGGAAGAGGTGGCCGCTTGGAGGAGGATCGCCCGAAACACCCTGCTGCGCGAGTGGGGGAGGCGGCTGGAGGAGCCGTGTGCGGGCGAGTGGACCGTGTCGGCTGTGCGCCTAATCCTCAAGGAGTGGGTTAATAGGCGGCACGGTACACTCACCTTCCGGCTGGTGCAGGTGCTGTCGGGGCACGGAAGCTTCGGCAGGTACCTGTGCCACATTGCTGGGAGGGAGCCCACGGTGGCGTGTCATCACTGCCCCTGCAGTGAGGACACGGCAGAGCACACGCTGGTGGTGTGTCCGGCCTGGACAGCGCAGCGGGCGTCGCTGGTCGCGGTGGTGGGAAGCGACCTCTCCTTGCCGGCCGTGGTGAAAGCCATGGTCGGTGACGAGAGGTCGTGGACCGCGGTACTCTCCTTCTGCGAGGACGTGATGTCGCAGAAGGAGGCTGAGGAGAGGATTCGGGAGGATGACCCTCTCTCGGATCCTATCCACAGGCGGAGGCGAGGGTGGAGAAGGAGGGCGTATGCCCAACAACTCCAGCCCTAGTGGGGGCCCTGGGGCGGCGTGAATGGGGATTCACACCGCTCCACCAAATAGGGCGTCTGCGGCGGTTGTGGTCTCCCATATGTTCCGGGAAGACCACGACGAGGAGGAGCGCAGGATGGACACAGCTCCTTCCATCCTGCTCTCGCGGAGGGGCCGCGAAAAGCGGCCGACACGGTTCGCGGAAGAATGCTACGGCGTGCCCGTGAGCCCCCCACAAGGTGTGTGAAGGAACATCGAGGGGTTTTAGTCGGTGCAAGTCCGACATAACCCGGTCGTTTCCCCAGTCGGCCGGGTATGCGAAGGCATTTCCCCTCGTAAAAAAAAAAAAAAAAAGGCAATAGAGAACGCAGTTCACATGATTCAAAAATCGTTATTTTTAGAGCATCAGCATCAGCAACACTTTGAAAGTTTTTTAAGCGTCGCTGATGCATTACCAGTGAAGGGATGGCGTATAAGGTAGTATAAGAAGGAGAGGAAAACGAATGGAAAGGAGAAAGTTGAGAAGGGAGTGAAGGCTCCAGAATCCCTGCTTATCATAGAAAGCACAATAATACATTGCTTAAAAATCAATTTTCTGCGAAGGGGTGATCTCTAACCAATTCGAGCCGAAGAATGCTCAGATCGCACTCTTGAAATAAGCTAAGCAGAAATTAACCATCAAATTTATCTTAATGGGTAAAAAATTGTTAGGTTTTGTAATGAAAATGTATGAAAAAATATCGGCCTCTGAAAATAATTTCCATGTTTATTTGAGTGTCGGAATAACTTGGTTTCCTCACGCATGCGGTGCCACTCATTTTCATTTCGGAAACTCCAGTAAAGTTCGTAAAACCTATTTGTAACTTTAGAGTCCCACAGAACATTATAACATTTCATTTCGTTCCAAAGCAATACAAAGTTGGAGCAACTTTTAATCCTTTGCACCCATGACTTATACTTCTAATCTCACTTAACTGTTCACAAAGACGACTTATTTCTACTTTGGGATCGAAACTTCGCTTATGCCTAATATTTCTTTATTTAACGAGTTTTCGTATTTTGGAATACCATTCTGTTGACGAAATACTACATTTACTTTTGAGACAAAATTTAACATTGCGTTTCCTTACATAATTGCATTGATTTCTTTGTTCATAATCAACATGAATTTATTTTCTGGATCTTTCTTGAGTCTAGCAGAGCAATACTTCTGATGTTATCTGCATTTAGGATGATGGTAAAAATGTAATTTGCTTGCGTCATGCTTTATCCTAATAATATTACATACTTGAAGTTTACACGTACAGACGTTTGTGTCAATCCTGCCGAAATTACTCAAAATATTTAAATGAAATTTCGAATACAGATAGGTCAATATTTAGCTGGATTAGTGGAAAGCCTACTTTGAATCAATCTTTAGACAAAAATTTAATGAGGAAAACTGCAAACCGAGGGTAGTTAAAAATAATTTCAACGGAACCTAAGCACTAGAGTGCTTAATATGTAACGAGGAGCTATTATAAGCGTCTAATATTCACTGGGCTAGCACGTGCTGCCAAAGACCCCATATTTGGCGCCCAGCCAGTCACTCCGACCTTGAACTTGCTGCAGGCGATATTGAACCCTGTGTCAAGTGGTGGAGGGTGCTGAGTGCCGTATCGATCGGCTCGGCTCGACGGTCAATATGTTTGAGGAACGGCAGCTGAGTGCATAGGGGATGAGCATTTGCTTCCATTCTATCAAGATCGAATGCTTACGTAGAGTTAGTAAAGGTTTATTTTGTTTCCGACTTGAAAGGTCTCATACTGCAGCTGTTAATTCACAGATTTTACGAGTTACTTTGTTTATTGGAGAGAGTGAAAAGAGTGTGATAATGTAAATAATTATTTTATCCTGTCCTTTATTTATTGTGTCTTTTAAAAAATATTAAATGTTTGAATTGAATGATTAGATGTCCCGGAAAACTTTTTAACTCGTTAAAATTTCTTTATTGTTTTCTACACTAATACATTATCCACGAGTAACATAGACTAAATTTAATAGGCTCAGCGGATCGGCAAGATCTAAATATCAATTCTATACTTTAAATAGCAGACTGCATTAGTATATCCCCGAGCATCGCACACATCGTTAAAGATTCAGTTCTGATCGTTTCAGTTCGAGCAATCCAAATATACTCTTGATTCTATCCCCTATGTTTGTACATAACCCTTGAATATACTATTGATTCTATTCGCTATGTTTGTGCTAGTCCAACTGAGAAGCTTGGTACATATGTAGACTGAATATATGCCAAACGAGAGTGAACTCAACTATAATTAATTATTGACAGTGTGAAAATACCTGTGTATAATTATTACGTTTAACTTTTATTTACATATAATTTATAATTAATATATATATTAATAGATAAGAAAATACTGTTTAATGAAAGACCAAATCACATGTAGAAGTGGTTATGATGAAAAAGTATCATTCTATTTTATAGACGGACAAAAATGGACGCATCGATGTCACACAACTCTATCGCTATAAACACATTATATTGAAATAGTTTAACTATATTTTCATACCTCCGAGTCAATTGATAAGGCCGCGAATCCGAAGTAATGCTTTTGTAAGTTTAAAAGCTTATAAGTCAGAGATAGTGGAGCGTATAAGGTGAATTTAAATCTTATT
>LQNK01000942.1:105374-119330 GCA_001586405.1 Phoebis sennae
AACACATACATTTGACTTAAACATAACATGCTTGTATATAAAACTATGTTGTGTTTCTTAAATTTAAGGAAATTACAGCAATCAAAAATAAAAAAGAACTTTTTAGATAACAAAATCAATTATAAAGAAAACATTAAAGTATGTACTACACTATGCTGCACATATTAAGGTTGTTTTTATATTAGCATAAATATTAACAGTAAATCGAATATGAGTTTTTTTTTTTTTTTTGAGAATTACAATTTTTTTTTTTTTTGGGTGTACGTCAGCATTTACAATCGAGGTGTGATGTAATAAGACGCCTAAATTTGTACAGTGAATTATGAAAAATATCAATTTCAGTCGATTCTCTTGAAATATTATTGTATTGGTGTGTCATTCTGACCAGCGGGGAGTGTTTACCCAAATTAGTTCTATATTGCGGCGTTAGTTCTATATTATTAATAATTCGATAAGAAAATACTGTTTAATGAAAGACCAAATCGCATGTAGAAGTGGTTATGATGAAAAAGTATCATTCTATTATAAAGACGGACAGAAATGGACCCTAGGTGTCACACATCGCTATCGCTAAAAAACACATTATATTTAAATAGATACTATAGTGACTATATTCAAAGTCAATTGATAAGGCCGCGAATCCAAAGAAATGCTTTTATAAGTTTAAAAGCTTATAACTCAGAGATAGTGGAGCGTATAAGGTGAATTTAAATCTTATTTCCAAGTATTATGCCACTTAGAATTTTCATCGCGAAAAATAAAACATTTTCCGATAAGCTTATTTTAAAGCTATTTCTAGTACGGCGGTGAAATAATGCTTAGCGCCGCAATCGGCGCCTATAAATAGTGTTCAAGCTACGGCGGCGCGGAATTAAGCACCGTTTACACTTGAATAAGTTACTCTTAAGCTACTTATAAGTTTGATACTAAATTTAGAACCTAAAATGTATACTAATACATGAAAACTACCGGATGAATTAGTTTTTTTTTATGATTATTATAATAGGGCACATGAAAAAGGCTTAAGGGTACCTTTAATTATAGTACAAAGTAGTTGAAACAGCTGGACCGAGATTGAACATGCAATCGGAATCACAAACTCAAAGTACAGCAGGAAGGGCTTAAATATGTATCATTGAGTCGGTTATTCACAATCATAATTTGTTTTTAATTTACTAGCTACCGCCTGCAGCTTAGCTTGATATATTTATTTAAAGTTGGTAAAAGAACATTGAATGTACAGGGCTCGGTCGGCCCAAGGTCGGCGCTCGCGTGCCTGATCGTGAGTGCCTAATCAGCTGCTATTTCGGGATATGGCGCGAATAAATTTATTTTGACTGAGCGACCATAACTTTGCCCAATATTGAATAAAAGTGATTTATGTTTGTGGAGTTCCTGTTTATAAGTTTGATTATAAACACGTCACTGTAATCCATTTAATGGCAATGGCTACATTTAACATTATGACGTACTCGCGCTAATTTTAGGGTTCTTTACCTAGAAGGTAAAAACCTTGTTGCAAGCCTCCACTGTCTGTTTGTCTGACACCAGGCTAAATCTCTTTAACCGTGATAACTATAAAACTGAATTTACAAATTATATATTTTCGTTGCCGTTTTAACAAAATTATTTAACAGCATCTCTCTTTTAAAGAGAGATGCTGAAACAGATTGATCACATAGAAAATAATGTATAAATCAAGACCTTTCTTTTGATATTACACTCGGCTATATTCATTTGAAAATCGACTATTTAACTTTCCCATCTTCGTTACCCCACACCCATTTTGCTCATCTTCGAACTCGATATTTTTGCGTATGAAATTTTATTAAGATTATAAGAACTTGAGTAAGTTATAGTCGCATAAAGTTTTTCATAATTACATACAAAACAAATAATCGCCCGGCCACTCAGATACCGCGCTTCGCTCGTTCAATAAAAACATGTGTGTGCAAGTTGTTCAATTAAATTTTCCAGTTAGTAATGTAAGCTTAAGCATAGGAGTAAGCTGTAAGTATTGCAAGCTGCTTAATAAGTTCCTAACAAAAGGACTTCACTCAACAATCTTAATCCGACAATTATTCTTATTCAAAACTTTTCCCAATGTCACGGGACGTAATTGTAGTAATAATTCAAATTTTATTCGCTTCCAAGGCGGCTATAAATCTCTCTCCTCTCTAGCAAAGAATAAAGGACTTTATGTTACGAAGTTAAGGTTCGTTTTCGTGTGATATGTGATAGTTGGCTTTTCCCAATTTCTAGAGGACGGTGTCATTCGGTATTGCCGAACGAAGTGTTTCGTAGCGATAGTTGAGATACTGAGACGTCCCTGGATAGTAATAAATTAGAAGTGTTGTTTACGATGTCTAATGCCCAGTTCCTATACAAAAAGAATCGTTTTACTTAGGGCCGGTATATCCTACTAGGTGTAATTCTAAAGCGTATCTAAAAAAACGTCGCATTAACATAACTACAAGAACATAGTTATTATTAGTTGATTATAACAGCTCGTAATGAAAACGATTCGTATATATCATACTATAACGTTCCGTCGTTTATAAAAAAGGGCCTAAGAGTTTCGAGTACTGCTTCGATATGTTTTGGGTTTATGTTTGTATTAGACATTAAATTAAATGGAAGGACTAAATATTGCACCCTATGTTTCTTACGCCAATATGGACAGTCCCTAAAAGAATATTTTGCATTCCTGAAGCAATAAATGAAATGAAAGTCGGTGCAAAATCTTGTTAAATTGAATATAGGTAAAGGTGAACATTTCGAAAATAAAATAATGGTTATTTCCTATTTTTAGTGTGAGGAAGTCGGTTCTATTTTGGCAAAAAGTTTTTTGAATTATAATAATTATTATTATAATATCTGACGATTATTATGTACATCTATAATATGTCCGAAGTGAGGTAAAGTTCAATCTTGTAATATCTGCTCCAATGGAATTCGAGCAAGACAAACAGAATGATTGGCGGAACATTTGCATACTTTGTGTTCACAATCCACATTACCATTGCTAACATGACTAATGGTTGACGTTGGAACATTCTGAATCCTATTATTATCTAAATAATACAAGTTTTAACTTTATCAAAATTAGTTGAACGTTTTAAAATTAAATCACCGTGAGGAATTATAATATTCTGGTTTAAAATTATTTCGACTCAAAGACAGGGGCAGATGATGGTTTTCAATTGTAGGTTGATCCTATATTTCTTATTTGAGGCCAAAGTGTTCAATGTGTTTTACATAATTATATGACTTTATTATAATTTAGGAACAATTTTTTTTTCAATTTAATCAATATTATGTAGGTATTATGTCCATAAATAATAACCAAAGTATAGGTCAAGTCATTAAGACAGGATTTCACTCAAAATTCAGCAACGTATTCGGGTCATATGCCGTCCTTATCAAATCTTATGAGAACAACAGAGATAGCTATATTACATACGTGAAACTTCTTCCTAAATGGACCCTCAAGATATAATACCCTTTCCTCGGGACAATCACCTCATAAATAATTCATGTCAATCTGATGATATCACGCCCCGTCGTTATCTAACCTCAGGTGCCACAGAAAAAACAATCCTCCGTAATGTTACACATTACGCGATATTCTCGTAGTGACCCTGCTGCGTTTTGCGGCGGTATTATTTATTCTGTGGCACACGGGACAATCACTAACCGCTGGCAAATAAATGTTACGTTTGGACGCACGTGTGGAATATAAATCAGATGGTTTTGGTTCAACTCGAATTGTTTTAACGAACAACTATAGTATAGTTTAGACAAATGGTTTGGATTCTCGTTTTGTAAGATGAAATCTACACAAATGGATGGCCGAAATGTACGCTTGTCTTCAAAACTGACACCAAAATAGATAAAAACTTTTTGTTGTATTCTCCGTTATCAGAATAAAGTCAAAAAGAAGAAAGAGCCGCTTGTACAATTATATATATTGAAAGCTATAAACCATTATTTTATACTTTTATGTGAGAAACTGTGGTAGGCGGTTTTCTTTTTTCTACCCTGTTAAACTACCATTTACCAACATTTCGGTAAGAAAAAAATGTTGGGCATCAAGGCAAGCTACTCAGGAAAAATCATCTTGTTAGTAATGAATGAACAGGTGTACCAGGGATCCTGTCCTGTCCTGTCAGTACATTAAGTATATGATTGAAATGCGAATAATCGACGATATTTAAATTTAAACTTGATTATCAGATTGTGTTTTTATACTATTACATTGTGATCGATGTTTAAATTAGGTGGTTTAGTATAATTTTTAATTTTCTCTACTTGGTCCTTTATTTGATTTCAAATTAATTATTTTTCTATGCGTTTGTCGATATAACTTGTTTTCTAGTATAAAATATTGAATATATAAAACTCAAAGGTGACTGACTGACTGACATATTGATCTATGAACGCTGGACGGATCGGGCTGAAATTTGCCATTCAGGTAGGCATCCGCGAAAGGATTCTGATCAAATCCCACGGAAACAGGGTAAAGAGATGAATACGGGTGAAACCGCGCGGCATAGGCAGTGTAGTATAAAATCATATCTTAAAATAAATTATACGCCCTGTAGTGGGCCCTTGGAGCCTCGTAATGAAGCAATACATATTCAGCACGATATAAATGAGGCGAGTATAACCCGATCTTACAGCTGCAACCGAGTTGGCAATATTGCTACACTGCTATAACCATAACTATGCGATACTATATTTGTTTACTACAATGTCTGCTTTGCTTCAAACTTTATTATTTACGCTTTCTTTCACAAGCTAAACTAATTTATTGAAATATATGGTACTGTGGCGTCATGTGAAGTGGTATATGTACCACTTCCAAACATCAATCCTCGGGGCCTAACGGCCGGCCAGTCCTGTGGGTCAGACCGGTCGAGGATCCTCCCGCCTCGTTGGAGGAATAATACCATCCTCCACAGTACATAAAATGTTAGCGAGTTGAATCACAGCATCCTACCTACTTTATAAATGTGAAAATTTGCGTTTGTGTTTGGACGTTTGGATATATAAAAAGTTTCATCACAATCGGTTCATTATTTTTTCATGAAAGAGTAATAAACATACATACGTACAACCTCACAATCTTTCACTTTTATAATATTAGTTACATAGTTTCCGGATTTAAAGCGAGTGAATCCACAGGCTAGTTGTTCGTAAGCGAAGTTAGATAGATGAATATACCTATGGTTGGGCTTAACATATCAATAACAATAAAATACCGTATTTCCCGATTTTTTCTGGCCCAGACATCAATCATTTTCCTAATGTCCTCTCCCCTTTCTGCAATGTTTTATGCAAATGATAAATGAGTTTTGATAAACAGGGCATCTTTGGTATTTCAGGTAGGCGTAACGACGTGTGTTTGTGCCTTTTGACTCTCATTTATATTGGTCACATTTTTACGTATTAGGTTGAAGTTAATCTAACCGCAATACTCTCAGATTTACTCGTGGCATTTAACCACGAGTAAATAGATTTAAAGAAGCCTCTCACATTACAATAATTGATTAAATCTACGAGATTGTTTGAACACCAAACAATAGGTCTTACAGTGAAACGATCCCTTACTAAAATAGATAAATTCCACCTTTCAACGTTATAAATATTCAAGTCCATTGTTTTGCAAGAAAATGGAAAAATCAAAGAAAAGACATAATTGAGAGTCTCAACAATAATTGGAGTTGTAGCGGCTTTATTTGATGGAGTTTTAGTAATCTGATTGCGACGTCTCGAGTAGTTTTAGCGAGATCAAATCAAAGAGGCTTTCCTGAAATGGCTTCTAGCCGCTTCGTTGACTTGACAGGTTCTTACTGGTACTGCCTTACAGGTAAGTAGATTAAGTGCAGAAATATATTTATTAGCTAAAGTTGTATGAGATACGAATGGTTCATATAACGGTCCTTCTCGATACACATCAGTAGATTTGAGAAAATAACTTACATTATTTTTAAACAGGCTCTCAACTTTGTTTAAATGTATTTTACAGCGATTCCATCTTTGTTTTGAACTTCAATTTAAATTGGGCTAAGAACGCACCAGGGTTTTACATGGGAATTCAATTAAGAAATGTCAAAGGTATATTTTGAAACTCGTATTACAAAACTCGTTGGTTTATAAGTAAGCAGGTAACTTTGCTTTAACCCAAAGGATTGGTCCCCTGTGACGTCATAAATGAAAATTATTTGCCAAAATATTCAGAGATTTTCAAGTTCACTCTAAAATCAGCAAAATGAAATTAAATCGTCAGGTGCATATCCTACTTTAAAAGAGGGTTTTTATCATAGAATAATAACAATACATAGAAAAAAGCAATAATAAATTTTATCGACGTTGATTATTCTTTTCCGTAGCGGGTCACAGCATTAGTCGAATAATAACATGTGATATGACACGAAATTTCGAAACGTCTTCTGTATACGTAACCCTCTCTAACTTTAAAGTCGCTCCATAAGTAAAAATACAGCAGATATATCAAGTTAAGTTGCTATTTTAGCCTTCCTTCTATGCTTTAGTTATTATTCTGAGGTTTTCATACACTTCGTGTGTAATAAATCTACACAAAGAAACATGACACTCGTCATTGACACAACATTCGCAAGTCACAGCTGCGTCCTCGTACGCTCGCGTTCACACACACGTTCACACACACACGCTAAGAGCGACGCGACGACAAACCATGCGTTTATAATGGAGCGAAATTTAATCGACATATTGTTGCATGTGTGACTACATCTTGAGAGGATTTGTAAAATGACGCCAGAAATTGAACTTTTTTTCAATAATTTTCAGCAACAGAATTAAGTAGCTAAGCTAGTGTTTTAAATAATATCCACGGGAGGTCGGTCTTACAGTTTGCACTTTTATTGCCTGTCAATCATGCATGTATAGTTTTAGGGAGTGTGAGTTGAACCGAATTTCTTGCTGGTTCTTCTCAGTAGACACTGCCTTCCGAATCTGTGGTGAATAAAAAAATATGTATCTGATGTTTCAAAGGGGCTAATAAAAGCCCAATTTAAAAAAATGAACGATTTGCATTTGAATATGATATACTTGAAATTCTATAAACTGGCACACATTTCTTTACAATATCGACTGCGCGGATTATTAGTTCGATCGATCAATAAATCAATATCAAAACTATTCATTGAAAAACTGCTGTTTCATAATTGTCATTTCCACGTGTTATTTTTCGTACTATGGACTAGCTGATCCACGTGCCTTTTCCCGTAACATAATGTTATATGTATACCTTATGTTACCCGTAGTTAACGTAGCTTCCAATGGCGAAAAATTTTTAAAACCGGTCCAGTACTTTTAGAGCCTATTCATTACAACCAAACAAACAAAATGTTCCTCTTTATAACATTAGTGTAGACAATCGCATCGCCCCCGCTGCCCGCTGCCCGCTGCCCGCATGTGCGCAGTGTCCACTCGACGCAATTTGCCTCAAATTGCCCCATTTCCGACGCGACGAGTGATTTCCGCGCCGCCTGCGGAAAATTTCCGACAAAAACTCGCGCTCCATTAGTTAAGTGGTGTAATTAATCAGCCGGCTCGGGCGCCTTTTTATTGACTATTTGTCACTATATTTATAGCGTTTTCCCGTTCCGTGTCGATCGGAGGAAATATTGCAGACGAAGCTATTTAGCGGAGTTGCACCCTTTTGACGTGTTCTTGTCAATAAGAAACTCTTGTCAATACACAGGGTATTACCATGATGGTTTTTCTGACAGTAATTCTATCGGAAGCTAGTCGGTCGTATACTTTTACAGCCGTTTTCAATATTCTATCTATCCCGTGTTTTGACAACTAAATTTATACAAATTTATCCATTTGCACTTACTTTGATTTCAATATGCTGTCGAGGGATAGCATTTGTTATGACTTTTGACAGTCAAATGTCATTTAATCTGAGATTACAATCTATCCATAATCTTTGATTTTAACATATTAATCATGTAAACAAAACAAAAATTTATTAATAAAATTCAATATTCAGCGCCTACTACTTGCATTTTTAATAACGAATTTAAATAATGTTTACGCACTTATTAATTTAATAAGTCTTCTAATCATTCTATTAAGTAACCTATTTTGATTTTTGCCCTACTTGATCAGTATAAATCAGACCACATGCTTATTGCTATATGTATAAAAAAAGAATAATAAAATATAAAACGAGCCCGTCCTCTCTATAAGCTGTTAGGACGCTAGAGTGTTGTTAATAATTTAGTGAACACAGCTGAAAACGCGTAAAAGGCTTTTTGTTAAATATTGACATACTTCGCGTTCCAAACAATATCAGCGATTTGCTAAATTATTTACTTGCTTAAATATTCCGCCTACATTCGCGCGCAATTCCGTTGGAATCCTTTCACTCCTTTTTGCATAATTTACTTAAGCCCTTGCTTCGTCCAAACATCCTAACATCACGCAACATTTCAAATTATTAGCGATAATTTCCGGGATGTCATGATAAAGATAATAATTTTAAATGTCAAAATAGTCAAAAAGCTTTTTATTTATATAAATGTTGGTTACAAGACTGTTATTTGGTATTAAAATTCATCCACATTCATACACATTTTGCCCAAGAATGGGACACATAAATGTTGCGTACTTAACAACTGTAGCAGATTATTAAAATAAAGGCCATAATTTTAATACAGATTATATTATATTTGGCGATGAATTTAAGCCATTTTTCGTCGAGTTTTCAATCACAGAATTTTATAAAATTGAATTATTTTCCGTTACACACTGGATATTTAACGAAATATTGTGTAACGAGTGTTGCGATTATTTAAGAGATAAAAAAGAAGCAAAATCTCTTGCGATCAGTATTAAATAGTAATTAGACCCGGTTCCTATAAACGATGGAACTGATTAGCGAGCGGTTATAATCAACCAATCGAATCCAAGTTTTGGTAGTTTTCTTTATATTTTAATTCATGTAAACTTACTTTATACTCACTTTTTAAGTGTTCACCGGTTCTATTAACGCTACGTTTATTATAGATACGCTTTAAACTGACCCCTTTTATTGCCGACAATATCCGTAGGATATCGCGGGCTAGTACAGTATCCTACTAGGTGACGACTCTTTTTTATAGGAACTGGACATTAATAAGACTGTAATTGTCCACCATTCGACAATACAACGTAATGAATGTCGAGGTGGTAACCCGACGGATTACGCGTCTCGCCCTTCGCTAATTGCCTAATCAATCCTATCACTTGGGATAACTAATTGTTCTGTCTGCCCTTGAAATGTTATGAAGTTTAGTTCGCTTGTAAAATTACCTGTTTTCTTTGAAAGAGTTAATTTAGTTATAGCACTACTCGTACAGAAGTGAGAATACATTTTTTCAATGTTTTTTAGGAGAGAGTTTGACAAACGGGATCATGTCACTCTCAAACATAAATAAGTAAAATAATTAGTCTTTGCTAACATTTATACCTAATAACACTAACTTCGAAATTTCATTAAAGTGTTTAAAGCTAAAATTAAAAAGAAAATCTGTAACGAATCATAAATTTAAATAACCTATTTGTCTTCTTTCTTGTTCTATCAGGATCCTTTCCATAAAAATAAGATGAGTATCTTCGACATAAAAAAGTATAATATTTGTTTGGTTTTAAATTTTTAAACAGCTTTTAACTACACCAAAATACTTTATTTCATTTCTCTCGTGTTAGGAAATATTTACGAGAATTGAGTTCAATTTGCTAAATATTAGCAAATTAGTTTCAATAAGTTAATTTAGGTTAAATAGTAATAGCTCGAAGCCGTATTCGACGGTAATTCATTTTCAGTCGAGTTTCAATACAATCGCACACAATACAAACAACTAATTGTTCCTATTTGCCTTTGTGTTTGATTTATTTTGAAAGGGTATTGTTTATCTATATAAGATCATATAGATAAATAATTATATCCCTTACCCTATATAATCTAATATATATTCCAATATATCAGTAAAAATAATTATGTATTTAGGTAAAAGACGGTTTATTAACTGCCTGAAATTAGACATATCTATTTATAAATATGATCCTTTTTATTTCGATAACATCTGTTGAAGAATATAATTAAAATCGACAGGTTTCCAAAGGCAAAATAATTACATTATAAAGTTTTTAGAAAAACATACATTTTATTCGGAGGTCAGCAGCATCTTAATTTTACCTTGATTATTTATTATGTGAAAGTAAACAATTATTTTTACGTAATGTAGAAATGTAACAATGCAGTGTATTACAATACGGCGGGTTATTAACTCGTGAGTTAGAGCGTAAATAATCCCAATACGAAGGTTTCATCTAGATATTGTAAATTCAACAATGAAACCTTAATGTTTTAGATTCAATTCATTTTATGTTTTACTTTAATACTTACTAATATTATAAATGCGAAAGTAACTATTCTCTCCTTCACGCCTAAACGACTGAGCCGATTTGCATGTAAATTTGCACCAATATAGCTTGAAAACTGAGGAAGGATATAGGATTTTATCCCGGAAATCCCATGAAACAGGAAATATACTGGGGTGCACAACTAGTCTATACTAATATTATAAAAAAAAAAAATTTGATTTTTTGTTTGTATGTTTGAATTGAATAGGCTCTGAAACTACTGGACCGATTTGGATAAAATTTTGTAGAGCGATTCTGTGAAAACTCAAGAAGGACTATACTATCCTATGATAGTTTTTATCCCTAAAATCTGACGGGAACGGCAGATATATGTGTGTGAAATCGCAGAGCTCAACGAGTGTGTAATAAATTACAAAAGATCCATATAGAAATATAACAATGAATACAATAAGTTTTTAGGAATAATTAAGACGCATATTTCCTAGGAATAATGTTTAAAACAGGTATAGAGACTGTAGTTACAAAATTACATTTAATTTAGATTTAAAACCGCGTATTAATTTAACATAGCGTTACAGGGCATAATGTTTAAAAAACGTCAAGTATGCTCTAAAATAATCCCTGCAATATCTAAATTTCTATAACGAGCGTCAAAATAAAACTCCAGTCGGTTCTTACAGAAGTTTTTTGCAGCAAGTGACCTAGAAACTCAATAAAACAGAGCTCACCGTCCAAGCCGTACAAGCCGCTCGCATTGCCGCGCACTATGGAACTGTACGTGTGTTGATTTGACAGAAATTTCTCCACTTTTTCACATAACAGTCACACCAAATACAATTATATACACTTGCACATTTTGCGGTCGAAAAAATTTTTTATGACGCCTCTTGAAAGGTTTCAAAGGTGGCACGTCAGTGGATACACATGTTTCAATGTTATTTAATTTAATATGTGCCCAAATATGACGGAAATAATTGTGTTGTATTAAATTTCAATCTTTATTAATTTTAGACGAGCCTTAGAAAGTTGTCCGTATATTTAATTTATGTTATTTCCCTTGTAAATGATGACGATAATAAAAAAGTCTATGAATAAAAGTCTATTTTTATTTTGTGTAACTCTTTCAGTAGTGCCACTTTTCGCGCAGAGAATATGTCATATAATATTAAATCGAAGCGCGTATTATGAATTTCTGTAACAGAAATGAACGCGTAGACGTGCTACGCGAATCGTCTACGAGACGTAACTGAGTCAGCTATCGCCTACAATGCTACGAGCTACGCTATCTCGCTCGCACTTGTTGTGTTGCATATGTGCGTCTCATTTATCTCAATATCTGGCTTGCTAGGCTTCAATCGGAATCATGGTTGGCTTTTGTCGTAGATTTTTCTTTTGTTAGACATGAGGCGTCTGTAGTGGCTGAATCTTTTCATAATAATATTAATTTTATTTTGAGTTTATTTCATTTTTCTATTTGATGTAATACTTGAGTTTTAATGCGCTTGAAAACAAATGATACTTAGTATTAGTTAATGAGAAATTTGTATTATCTATACTAATAATATAAAATTGGAGAGTTTATTTATTTCTATGTTTGTTTGAAAGCGCTACCGTCTCATTTCAGGAACTACTGGTCCGATTAAAAAAATATTTTTTGTTAACATCTAGTGAATAAAAATTTTACGTCTTGTAACTTTTATATTGAAACTAGCTGATCCACGCAGCTTCACTTCCGTAGCATAATTTTATATATCTAGCTTATTAAAAATAGCCTATTTTACTCGTATATTAATAATGTAGGTCTCGAATTATTAAAGTATTTTTAAAATCGGTCCAGTAGTTTTTGAGCATATTCATTACAAACAAACAAACAAAGTTTTCTTGTCTATAATATTATTGTAAGTATAATAATATTTCGAACTTCTAATGATATTAGTTCCGTAATATAATCCAGTTTCAATCGCAGCATTGAATGGAATATGGAAGACAAATTTGCAATATTATCAATACACACATTTGCTAACCGTAAACATGTCCAAATAGAATTTGCGTTAATAGTAATCAATTAAACTGAATGTGATGTTATTATAATATTCTATTTGATGTGTTCAAAATGTAAACCGATTTAGTGTGAATGCGAAATTTTGTCGGTAATGAGTGATTTCGACGTTGGGATTTTAGTTCATTTTCATAAACGATTTACCTTTTACTTTTCGATTAATGTTTTTCTATCATTGGGCCCAGAGAATTTAAGTATATTTGTGATTTGTGCTTAATCTTCGGCCTCATAATGATTCCTTACCTCATCACCTTTTCTACGTGGTTGTAGAACCTTCGCCGGCCAGTTTCGTCTGACCGGATGTGCCAGTCTAGCCATCTTGGCTGTGGTTTTGTAGTCTTATATGGCATTGGCTTATACATTCCCATTTTCTAGCGTAAATTGTTGAAAGTATAGGATTTTTTAACTGGTGGCTCGCTCCGAGCTAGACCTTGCGTTATAAAGTATAAATCAAAACTTTTCATTTGATACATCACATATATTTTTGTGGCTTCGCTCTATATCTTATAGGTGCAGAATGCTATATAACGTATAGCTTCTCAAGATTTATGATTTATCCATCGCAATAGATTATTCAGATCAGACTAATTTTTCCAGAAATTAGCTGGCTTAAATAAACGAACAGATTGAAACTTTCAATTATAAGTATAGATATTGTAACCCTAAAAATAGCCCTACCATAAAAGCAAAATACTAATAATATTGAAACTCGTGTAATAGCCCAGTCACATAAACGAAATAGTTTAAGTCAGTTCGATGCGATATCACAAAGTCAAGTAAACTTTAATAACAGCATGTGTAATTAAAACCGAAACGTCAACTGCGAATATAAAGTTAATTGATCTGACACGTCGCAATACATTCAAAGAGTATTCGTAATTCATTATTTAATGACACGAAATGCGGATTTCATGTCATTAATCAATGAATTACGAATACTCTTCAGCGAAGCGAGCCAATCCCTCGCAGTTGTATTGTGTTAATGAAATCGAAACGTCAACGTACACTTGTTCGAGAAACTATTGTTAATTATAGTTCTTTTAATATTTCAATCATTAAATTAGATATTTTACCGTAGAAGTAATAGTAATTGCATGTTGCAACAAGTTTAGTTTGTCATCTTTGCTTTCAAAAGTCACTTGTCAATTATCAAATTTTAATATAAAAGATATCTGCATTCAGTATTTTCTTTATTAGTAACAGTTGCATCATGGTGCTCGATCGTCTTATTGACGTCACGACCCAGCTACCCTCAGTTTAGAAATAGTCATATAACAGCTGTGATTTGTGATCAACAGATCACCTATTGACCAGTTATACAGGATCATATTATATTTCTATGCTATACGAGCAATAAACAAAGTATATATAGAAATTGATATATCTACTTGCACTTTGAGTGAATTTTCAAGAACACTTCTGTATATTATTTGTTATAAATAGTGTAATTATATATATTATTTTGTTTACTGTAA
>LQNK01000942.1:119349-145046 GCA_001586405.1 Phoebis sennae
CTGTAATGGTAGTATGTTCTATTAGATGAAATAAATAAATTACGAGCAAATAATACATAGCCGGCACAATAGGAACGAACACTAATGAATGACATGAAGCCCGCAGAGGCGCGCCAATCCTTGCAGTTTTGTTGTCATTAAGCCGACGTGCTCGCAGTCGTGTTTATTGGCGTTTCCAGCTGTAGCTAATCGTATCAGTCAGCACAAGTGTTTGAAATGTTTTAAGTTTTTTCTTGGTTTATTTATTTGTGATATATTGTTATTCGTTGGTTGATGTTATTATTAAACATTCGTTTGGGTAAGGCACTAATAAATTGGATGAAAATGTGTTTAAAACTGAAGCCTAAAAAAGGCAAGAAGAGCAAGGAAGAATATAATATAATATAATAGAATTAGAAAGAAAGAAAGAAAGAAACAGTTAATTAGTCTTTATTGCACTAAAATAGTAACATACAGTAGTTGACTCATCACTGCAAAGCGATTTCTTCCAGGCGACCTTAGGGTCTAGGAACGGAAAGTAATAATAATGCAGCCGGTGCAATCAACAAGTAGAAATATGATGATTATGATTATGATCATGTAAAAAAACTATGTAGTGGAAACTGAAGCAAATAAGAAAGAAAGATATTCTGAGAGATACTAAAGATTTAATTAAGTCAAAATTATCATGGTGGAAGGAACACAGCCAATACTGCAGGTAACAACTAACAACGAAATGGGACCGGGAAATGTCACGCCATTTTACGTGAACCGCATCGAACCAAAATTAGATTAATAAATTTAGCCAAAGTACTCAATAATACAATTACTGTACGAGGACCCACGTCGACGGGAATTAGCGAACACTGTGGTGTAACCAGATCGCTTGTAAGACTTAATTGAGTTGACGACAAAGACATGTTAGTACGGTGTTAAGGATTTACACATAATAAGAGAGGAAAGTTTTGATGTAGTGTCGCGTATTATTAAACTAACATCAGATGTAAATACAACTTTTTCAGCAAATACATTACTTTGACATTGACTTTGATATTTGAAGTGAAGCTTTACCTAAATTGTTTTGTGGTGATAGTTAGATAAATAGTGGTTGTTAACTTCAGCGATGCTAGTATGAATTGCGACATACCTACAAGGATCGCAGAAGTAACTAACCAACCGCAGAAATCGAGGCCTAACAATAGAATTTTATACTTCATTCAATTGAGTAAAGAAAAAAATCCGGATATAAAAAAAAACTAAGAGTTGTTAGCAATCACTTGCAAGCTAAAGCTTGCCTACATGCATACCATAAAAAACACTGTAGACAAATCTCAGCTCATGCTGCCGAATAATTCCGACAAGAATTCCCTCGCGATTACGATCAACAAGACATCTGTGTTTTGGTGTTAAAGTTATCCAATTCAGCGGTAAATGGATATAAAAAGCCCGCTGTTTCCGTGATTTCTGTATCAAACTAAAATAATAACATGAAATAGCGCTTTTGACAGAAATAAGCTGAAAAGTGAACGGTACGAATCTCATTAAAGCTCACAGTTGTTACTAATTAGTTCTCCTCGTGAGCGGCGTGTGTTCTACAGGCCCCAACTTAATTGTTTTTGCGTCATGCTTTTGTAAATTAATCGCGTATTTTCATTGTTTAGAATATTGTTAGTTGTATAGATTTTAGTAGTTTATTTCGTTCTAGAATACTGTTTTCTAGAAGTCACATAAAATGAATTAGTTTTTATGTGTAAAGATTGAGTTCAGATTACATTTCGAACTAAATTTTCAAGAACGAATCAAAGCTTACGGAGTGAATCGTTTTAAAATAACTAGTAAGTAGTAGTTAATCTACTACTATTAAGTTAATCTATGCTTATAATTTTAACTGAAGAGTTTGTTTGTTTAAACGCGCTGATCTCAGCACTGTTTAAGGAAGTCTTTTTGTGTATCTTTTCATAGACTATCCGAAAAGGGCTTTTATAGACTATATGACATTTAGCTACGGGAACGGACGGAAAAAGCTGTTAATATTCATATCGGATACCATTTATTACCGTCATGCATCGGTTAATATAAAACCCATCGAAAAGAGCACAGTTGCAAATGTTTCACATGACCCACCAGTTCGCCCCTCTCCTATAAAAGTCTCGTCAGGCGCACCTGTCGAAACCTCCATAAACCTTCACGGAAGCGCCGCATAATTTCCCTGACGATATTCTCACGGGAACTGTGACACCTGCGTATGCCATGGTTTCAACTTTAGAAGTCAATGTTATATTTATTCCAAGGACAAAATTCGTTATATCTACTAAAAATCTCATTTGTTTGTGAATTATAATGAACCCAATTAATTTGAAATGAATGATGTGTACCCATTATATGGAAATGCATCAGAATATGTGCATGAAATAATGATAAAAGACCATCATAAATGTGGTGCGTCTTCCACATATAAACATCGTACAAATTACATATTAAAACTTTTGAGGCCTATATTCCCATCCTGTTTCACTCCTCTACCAATTTTCCATTAATCCTCTCCTTATCCCTATCTTATCCTCCCTCTCCTACCTTCAAACCGGCAAGGCAATTGCGACACTTTGATGTTGAAGATGTTCCTGGGCTACGGTCAATTACTTAATATACGGTGAACCGCATGCCCTGCTTGCCAGCTTTAACATGCAATACGGGCTATATTCGCATCGCTCGCATTAAGTTCGGGTCCATAAATCAATCAAACTTCTGCTATCACCGACTGCACCAAACTGATCTTAGTCCGTTCCAAACTTCATCAACATCCAGACTTTCACATCCTTCTAAAATTATAAATGCGAAGGTTTGTGAGCATGTATGTATGTAAGTTTGTTACGCGTTCACGCAACCAATACTGAACCGATTACGATGAAACTTACTATATGCATAGGTAAGAGTTCAGAATAATATATTGGCTACTTTCAATCCCGGAGTTGCCACAGAAGTTACTCCTAATTATAGTATAATTTTAATAACACACATGCAAAATTCCGTATCTTCAACACTAGCTATTGCGCGTGGCTTCGCTCCCATAGCATAATGTTATGAAAGATTTTCGGACCAGTTCCAGAGACTAATGGGTTCAAACAAACAGATTCAGTCTTATACTATTAGTATAGGCGTATAGATTCCGTGTAGGATAACCTTTGCCATTTGTAGTAGCAGTGGGATTAATGATTAGATCCAGTATTTCGGCACGGGGCGGGGGTTCCGCTTCACGGCCTGAGCCGCATTACTTGTTACGGACTGTGATGTTCGCGCACGGGTACCTCGTGTACGAGTACCAAGTACATGTCTAAATCAGGTATAGACCTAGTTTAGATATTTAAGGTAAAGCTTATTGTAATAAATAAATGAATTGTAGTCTTCACCGAGTTATAAACAGTGAGTATAAATAATAATACTCTTAAGTATAAACAATTATACTTACTGTTTTTATTTCGGTGTAGACCGACAGTTTCGGAGGTCATTCATCAGGGGGTGAGAGACGTTTTAGCGGTGACGTCTCTCGGATCCACAATACAACTAATTATACGATGGCTCACTAAGATCAATATATAAATTAATGAATGAAAATGAGAAAGGTCGAAACCACTGAACCAATTTGGATGAAATTGTGTACCCCAGACAAGTAATAGTTCTTATCTCGGAATTCTTGACAGGAGCGAGAAATATACTCGGATAAAACCGTGGGACATCCCAAGTTCGAAAAAAGTAAAATAAGAAGTGAGCGCCTACTTAGTAACTATTCTCACGAGTATATAATACTGCAGTATTTCTGAATTAGTTTAGTTACTGAATACTTTTGCTGAAAAACCAACATTCACGCTTCTCGTAAATGGTTTTACGTTTGAATTTGTTTTCTAAGCTCAAGGTGAACATCGAGCTCTAGTGAAAATAAAAGTACATTAATGTTGGCATTTCACTTTAAAATACGATGGTTTATTTTTGGCACACATGGTTTATTTTATAAGCGGAATTGCTTTGGCACGAATTAGGCCAAACTTGTAAGAATGAATTACCAAAAATCGGTGTGTACTGTATCATTTTTTTCTTTGTGTAGCTGTGTATGGTCTCAATAAGTGTTTATTATTATTATGTACGTAAACATTGTTTCTCTTAAAACTTGAAAAGTTTCAGTATTTTAATGAAAATGATGGGCTTAAGCCAAGTGGAGTTCATTTTGGTGGAACATTAAATCAGTAGAATCTTCCTGTAAGAACTTTCTAACTGTACGACACGTATTCAGTATAGCGGCTTTCTGCATGGTAATATAAATATTTTTAGGAAGGTCTAATAATTTTATACTATGGTGCAAATATTTGGGAATATTTCCGTACTAGAGAGCACCATTGGTACAATATATACCTTGTTCATTTTCCACAAACGAGTCGTTTTACTTACGGACAGATGATAGAGATGAGACAGACAGATGATAACTGATGTTGTGACAAAAATTCACACACACAACATTAGTTTCTCGCATGGTCCACAGCTGTGCTGTATTGCGACAACTATGCTAGGAATCGTCTTCGGTGGCATCGCTGAACTTGCATAAATTTTCTATTATCTGTACATAACAAACTTCAAAATATTAAGTGAAGTTACTAAACTTTTAAATGTAATCCTATTTACTAACAAAATAATTTAACGACCACAGATACAAAATTTGCCCTTCACAAAGCCAATGACTTGTAAAACAATCTCCGAATACACAGTTCAATAGTTTGCAACTTTCGACGGGTTTGCGTTAGATTAGTCTTAGATGAACAGCACTTTATTAGATACTAATCAAGCTATTATAGAGCCATTCACTTTATTCGAAGAAATTCATCTTTATCAACTCAATTTGCTAACAATTGGATTGGATTGGATTTAAATGATGTTTGTGTACTTTGATTAAAACGATAAAGTGAAATATATAGAATTAGCTTCTGCCTGTGCTTTGACTTGAGTAAAATTCGTCAATTAAAGGTATTCCAGCTAATAGCCTTGGCAATTTTATCAAAAATCGATTAGTAATTACCACGTGATTGACACACAAACTAAGGCTTTCATTCCACATTTATAGTATTAGTAGAAAAAAAAACAGTCAAACGGGCTGGGAAAAGTAGGTTTCCGTTAAAGTTTTACCGTTCTAATAATATTATTTATTTTGTTTTAGCTAAGATTTCTCACATCCCTTAAGAAGATTAATCCCGGAAGACGGCATATAAGGATCTTCTTTGTATAAAAGAGGAAAACGTTAAAAGTGAAGTAAGCATTGTCGGCAGCAGATCGTAATCTCTTTGTCATCGAATAATTTATGAATTCTTTACGCCCGAGTACAGTTGTAACGTGCTCCTCTGACGCGCTCCACCGATCCTTCGACAAAGGAATTCAATCGTTTATCCTGGATCTTGAGTTTTGGAGCACTCTGTACCAGTGAAAAGCGTACAGTTCTTGTTGATCGCTAGTTTTCTAAGAATCTCTTTGTATCCAGTTTTTTATTAATTCAATACATTAGCAATTTGAATGGATTGCGTGATCTCATGAATCTGTATCAAGTTCCAAGAACGATTATTTTTATGTATTTTATTTGATTTTCCGCGAACAATGGTTAAATGTACGCCCAAATAAACGTAAAACTATATTAATCGGTACGCAATTTACAAAAATATTCGTGAACTAGCTTTCCGCCCGCGGCTTCGCATTAGATGGATTTTCGAAGTAGAGGTGGTATGACAATTTTTAAGATTTAGAAACGTACGTTTGTAAAAATATATCTCGTAAAAGGTTTAAGTTCGAAGTACCCTATATCCGACAATAAATATAACAAAAGTGTCACTGTTCAGTTTTATATAATTCTAATAATTCTATTTTTTTTTTACAAAATATTGACATTTTGCAAATCTGTCGTGTACTCTCAGAATAAATGAGTTGATTTTTCCATGGATTTAACACATATTTGCTTATGGACGCAAATAATATCTTCTACATGTTGGTTAGTCTTTGTTATGATTAGCCGCCATGATCGTAATCTACTTTCGAGATCAAGAGAAGGCTACATTTATCAGTAAAAAGTGCTTTAAATAACACTTAAAATATTAAATTTAATATACCTACGCGCATTGATGATATGTTTTGATGGATCACTTTGAACCCTCATATCTTTCTTATTTGTTAACCGATTTGAATGAAATAAACACTAAAACCTCCGAGGGACATGCCGTAATAAATAATCGAAAACTGCATTTAAATCGGTTAAGCTGTTTTGGAGTTGACTGCGTACAAACGCCCGACAAACAGACAAACAGACAAAAATTCTAAAAATCATTGTTTTGAGTTTAGAATCATAAATGAAACACGAAACACTATTTTTTTCTTGAAAATATTAAATGTACAGACACGGCTAGTCTACGATTTTATTATATGTATAGATATACAGAAAAAGGCCGAAAATGAATGGTTGTTCATTTCATATTGAACCTCTTTTTTGGAAACGAAAACATTCACAAAAAATTAATATTCTCAAAGAAAATTGAACGCATTTGCAGCTGTCTTTGACACATTATTGTACCCTTCGTAATACCATTATAATATACCGATCCTATACGTTTCAGATCTGCAAACTGTAATAAATGAATGCGTACCCATGTCATGCGAAGTGTCTGTCTGTCTGTCGGTCTGTCGGTCTGTCACTTGCGACTTCGACGAGGGGACTGGTTTACAGATTAACATAATGGATCTTTGGAATTGCGTGCATCTAATATATGTGATAAAGATTTTTCTTTCATATTTTATTTGCTTGATGTTCCGTATAAGAATTGGGTTGAGGAAGATTTGCAAGTATATGTTTCATTATGTTGGAGGAATTAATTGATAAATACTTTATTTTGCACCAAATATTAAACTTACAAATAATCACGCAGTATCTTGGCCTGGGTTTTAAAACAAGCACTGGAGAAAAGATTTTAACATTTATGACGATCTTGACTATGTTTCATGGTCTTTTAATCATACACAGACGTCCGAATCCTTTTTTACCCGATTGCGACAAACGGAGCGTTATGTTTTTCAAGCGTATGTTTGTATGTCGCATAAACGTAAGCGTATGTTTGTACGTTATGTTTTTCAAGCGTTGTGGCTATATACATTTTCAAAATCAAAAAAGGACAAGAAAGATTGATTTTTTCATAGACAATCAAAATACTTCGTTACCTAGTAACGATGTAACAAAACTAGGTCCATCCCGCTTGCAGCACCTATTTCTCCCTGTTGAGTTCACCTTTTTAAGCAGTTGGGTTTTTTCGTAATCTATGTTTTCTCTTACTTGCTAAGGCAGTGGCGGACCTGAAATACTTACAATATATACAATATTAGTTGGGTGGAGGCACGCACCCCGTGACCTCCCCGTCAGATACGCCCTTGAACATCAAAAGCATGAATAAAAAAAAAACGAAGAGCGCTATAATTAACCCATCTCATATTAATAGTTCCCAACTCCAATGAAACAGCAAGGTCGAATCGATCGACATGTAAAATTTACTTTCGACCTTTGTCCACGGCGAATCGATTGTGTGTGTTCTTGAAACTGTAATAGTGAAATTTTAATGAAAGTGGAAGCAATCTTGAGCCTATTACGTAAACTGGAGGTCGCTATAAAATAACGAATTAAAACAATTTGAGGCAAACATGCGATTGTGTTGATTAAATGCGTGTTTAACAAATGTATTGACGTCAGTTTAAAGTGTGAAATATGGGTCATTTGAAAGTGGTTACCACTGCCCAAAATATCTATAACATTAAAACATATCCTATATTATTTAGGAATTCTGGTCGTCTTTAAAGAAAAAAATACATTATGAAAATAGAGAGAAATAGAATACAAAAAGATAAGGAATAAATGTTTGATAATCCTTTTTATAGAACCAAATACAGTATCATAAAATATACACTACATCATTCAATAACAGATTGACCTAAATCGTGTTCAATACCTACTCTCACATCTATGCTAACACTATATTGGCAAAGTTAGCGATTCTCAACATAATTTCTAATTGCAATTGATACAGCAAATTGAAATCTTGAAACACATCCATTTCTATACGCCACACTGAGAGACCATTTCATTTTCCACGTAATAAAAATGTATTCTCAAGTTGAGAAGTTTTAATTGCGAATTAAAACTGAACCCATTCATCATTATTACCCTCACCCCTCCTGAAGGATATTACTTAATACTTTTACTAATTTTCAACTCAATAAAGGAAGGTAATTTATAAGTATTTCAACTCACTTTTTGCAGGCTTTTATCAACCTTGCCTTTGACTACGCTTTTATATTTAAAGCCCCGAATTTTTCGTTATAAAAGGCTTAAGAGTGGATATAGAGCATTTCTTTTAAAAAGTGTAATAACTATACTCACTAAAAAGATCAGTGTAAACTACGTCAAGTTACGTCATACATTGTTTATTATGTTATTCAGATATTAGGCACGACCGGAGGGAAACTATCTTGTTCTAGATCCTACATACAAAAAAATCTAAAACTCACTCATAAATATATACCAGTAAAATGTACAGAAACCCAGCTAAACCATTATTTATGAGCCAGCCCTGCAGTCAAGCGCGACAGATTTATTTTTCCCATGATGTAATAAAAACAAGGTTCCATAGTCTATAAATTTATTTGTGAGTGCCTGCGCCCTGCGGATCCTTATTTATAAAGGAAAGGGATAATGGAACGCCATTTTTATCCTCCACTGCAACTGAAGGAAGGTAATAGTTTTAGCGTATATATGTATAAGCTGGGTCACCTGATGTTAAGTGATTGCGCCATCCACGAACACCCGTAATACCACAAATGTCGAAAGGGTGGAACTTAAGGTAAGGATTGATGACGGTTCGCGCTCCAGTAGTATGTTATATTAATAGTCTTTATAATAGAAAAATATTTATATCAAATCAGACAAGAAGTTCTTAAAATGAGCGCGTTCAAAGAAACGAATAACTTCTTGAGCTTCCTTAAGTACCATAACATGTAACAAAAAATAATAACAAGAGTCTTCAAGGCTTAGGAAATTATAATGATATATTTATCGCACATAAACTTTGACGTCACAGCCTGTCGTAAGCACTGGTTTGGTAGACCCTTATTATATTTTTGTGTTTGTTTTATTGGAAACTTATATAGCCATTTCAAAATTTGTATTATTAGTAGTTATACTTTTAGAGAAAGCATAATATTATTGTAAATGAAAGTTGGTATGAGGCGTATTCGACTATATTATTACAGTTTTGGATCGAAATGCATGCAAGTTATGGAGTCTTGCGTCGGTTCGATTTCGGGCGCACTCGGATTTCCGTTTAATTCCAAATCGTATTATATTCAACGTTAAGGGGCGGAAATAACGTCGCCGAACATTCTATTATCTTGCTTTTCATCTTAAGTACTTTCTTTTAAAATTTTAAAAAGGAAATTAATCAGATTTCCTTGAAAAAATTTGTCATTTACGATTTAACTTTGTTTATTAGGAAAATGTGTTTCAACTAAGTTATAAATGCTATTATATAAGTTCCAAACATTTGCATGAAATAAAGCCATTCTTATTCTTAACTTAGGTCGTAAAAATATCTATTAACCAACTGTACAGAAGTTTTATGCCTATAATTGAGTTTTTTCTCGTCATTGATTCAAAAAAAAATAAAAAAAAATTAAAGGTTAGTGTTCAGTTTATTATCACCAACGTACACCCGTAGTATCTGTGGGAGGGTTGAAGTTTAAAGTGCATTTAGTTGTATTTTATCTGTGTATTGTAATTTATCTGCCTGGGACGGTCTCGAAGATTACAATGGATAGGCGAGTCTCACGAACCCCATGCGTCTCGCACTTTATCAATGGGGGAGAATGAAATTAAACCTTACTATTATCATAGTAAATCTATTGAATTTATTTAGAAAACCTGACGTATTTTTGTTCAAACAAAGATCAAGTCACCCGATGTTAAATGATCCTACCGCCCATGAGCACCTGTAACGCCGGGAGCATCGCAGCAATTGATAAAAAGTCTATTTCATTGAATGATAATTTATTAACTTCTTAGAAATTTGTAATTATCAAAATTCGAGCGAAATCTAATATATTCCCGCGCCCATTCTATTCAATAAAGCGTCTCATTCGTTGATATTTAATAAAAATTTTCAATAGCGAATTCGTGTTAGTTAATTCGAATACTTTGTGAGTGAATATTAGTAACTTTTAGGAAAATAGACTTCGTAAAATATTTACATAAAGCTAAATATAGAGGCAATATTGTAATTTTCCTTAACTCGTAACCGCCAAGTTTCGTGAGAAATAAGTGAAACTTGAAATTAGTTAAATGAAGCCGTGTTTAAGTCCCTAATACGATAATTACTGTTTATTTTGTTAATGAATTTGGAGATTAATAGTAAATGAATCGGGAAAATGTTGTTCTTTACTTATTCACGATTTATTAGATACGCAAAGTATTAACACATAATAGATAGGTACAGAAGTCACCGTACATACGAAGCGCGGCCAAGCAACGCACACTTTGATAGCATTCACAGACACGGTACCTCGGGCTCCATCAGAACAGTCTGAATGCGAGTACTACATGTGTTAGATGCGTGCCTGTGTGTTGGTCTTTGGGTATGAAAAGTAAATTACGTACACGAGCTTGACAGAAGTAGGAAGTACCTATTTATTGAGTGGTAGTAACATAACTATTTTTCCCTTAGAAATTTGACATCAAAACACGATTAAAGCCTGGTTTCTGAGTCACTTTAAACCTACTGGTTTATCTATTAGATAGCGTTAAACATCCGGTAACTGTGACTGCGTTCCTAAGCGACGCATTATTGTCAAATTTGTCTAACAATTGACTCTGATGAAACCATAACTATTGACAGTTTAACTAAACAAACACCGGGCAGAAATGATATAGATGTATACGTTGTAAATAGTGAAGGAGGTGGTGGAGGCAGGTGCGTAGTGGAGGTCTGAACTAGCGGCAGGGTCACAGGAGCGGACCGCAAGGCGGCCGCGCTTAACTTGCAAATGATGTGTCTACACCGTGGACCGAGCCCTACGCAGGGAGGAGGCTCAATATTGTCTCAAGTTATTTAAGAGATGTTTAAAACGTAGGGCAAGACAAGATGTATGTTATTGAAGTCCTTCTTTGCTATGATTACTATTGGAAATCAATTGAAATCAATTTACAATAAATTTAGTGTACAAAAAACATATCAAGTGATACCTGATTTATTCAAAAGAAGGTTGTCGGGCTATAGTAAAATATATATATAACCTATAGCAAAAAACACTAGTAGTACAAAAAGTGTGAATAGCCAATGTTATTAATAGAGTAATACTACACTATAGCCATATAGAAAATGTAGTACGATAGGCAGCAGCAGCAGGCAAGAGGAGCATAACGTGGTTCACCTAATGTTAAATGACTGACCGTAGCCTATGAACATCTAAAATTGTGTGTGTTCTCTGTGATGGAAAATTAAACTTGTTCTTTATCAAACATCGCTGATCGAATTTATCCCATTATTTCTTAATTAGCCTTCAAAAAGCAACGAATAATGCGCGTCGTGTGATGTTCAGTGATCACCGCTGCTCACAATCACACCTATTTGAATTCATTTTGTAGAAGTACTGACCAGATATTTATTCAAATAGTTAGTAGAGAAATGGACAAAAGGTAAAGTCAAAACAAACAGCAACTTCTATTTTAAACCTAGCTTTAGTTATACGAAATGACCTGTAACTCAAGTACTACAGGCGTAGTAATATTCAGTAAGTATTCTTCTGCAGTTTAAACGAGCTGTAATTGGAAGTTGTTAGCAAAACGACCGCCGCCACCTGCACTACGGTGTTGGCAACTTTTCCCAAGCTCTCAAAGGGAGCGGTTAGAAACCACCGCTTTAACATTTTGTTCTGAAGCTTAAATTAAATATTTTGACCGATTGAAAGGTGCTTTCAAGTTGACCTCGTTAAATCAGTGTGTGACTTTGATTGATACTATTTTAAATTAGAATTTTAAGGCACAATAAGAAAAATTTACTCAAACATTCACACGGCTATTAATGAATTAATAAATCTATACATACATATAATAAAATCGTAGACTAGCCGTGTCTGTACATTTAATATTTTCAAGAAAAAATTAGTGTTTCGTGTTTCATTTATGATTCTAAACTCAAAACAATGATTTTTAGAATTTTTGTCTGTTTGTCGGGCGTTTGTACGCAGTGAACTTCGAAACGGCTTAACCGATCTAAGGTTTTCGATTATGTATTACGGCTAGCCCCCCGGAGGTTTTAGTGATTATTTCATTTAAATCGGTTAACAAATAAAAAAGATATAAGGGTTCAAAGTTATCCATCAAAACATATCATCAATGCGTATCATATTTTAAGTGTTATTTAAAACACTTTTTATTGATAAATGTAGCCTTCTCTTGATCTCGAAAGTAGATTACGATCATGGCGGCTAATCACAACAAAGACTAACCATCATGCAGAAGATATTATTTGCGTCCATAAGCAAATATGTGTTAAATCCATGGAAACATTAACTCTTTTATTCTGAGAATACACGACAGATTTCCAAAATGTCAATATTTTGCAAAAAAATCAAAATAGAATTGTTAGAATTATACAAAACTGAACAGTGACACTTTTGTTATATTTAATGCAGGATATACTTCGAACTTAAACCTTTTACGAGATATGTTTTTACAAACGTACGTTTCTAAATCTTAAAAATTGTCATACCACCTCTACTTCGAAAATCCACAAAGTACAGAAATTTATAGTCCACGCGGGCGAAGCCGCGGGCGGAAAGCTAGTAAATAATAAATGAAATATATTATACTAGCCACACCCCGTGGTTTCACCCGTTTTATTACTGGTCCCATGGTAATTTCGGGAAAAATGTATCTTATCACAGAATACCGATAATAGCCTACATATTATACAATATTTAATTCAATTCAAATTCAAATCGTTTATTTTTCAAATTGGCTTTTTCAAAGCTCTTTTGAAACAACTATTTTTCTTTAATGAAAATCTATTCAGTAGTTGCGGATTGATTACTTGATTGACACACAAACATCCAAACATCCAAACTTTCACATTTTTGATATAAGTAGGATAGGATTTATAGAATTTTTTTTAATTAAGCAGAGCTTTAGATAAATGATTCAAGCAACAGTATCATCATAGAAGTTTGATTTGAAGTAATTGTCTACATTGTGTTTATTTAGAAAACCCTTCTCATTTTTCCCGGTGATGCATTTATGGTCCCAATAACGTAAGACGGTAATATGACGACGACGCGGACGGTAATCGCTTGCAACCAGACCCGCCATCTTGTTTATCGTATTTCATATAAAAATACGCCTACGAATATTCTGTTTTTAGTATCCCTTACTTATTTATTTATAAATTCATTAGATATTTTTTTAGAAATCGTCCAAAAATTCCACAGCGGATTATGAAACATCAAACATCTCAAATATTAGGGATTTTCAATAAATATTTATAATCCTAAAATAACAAGCTTTGACATGAAGTCTAGTAATTATGGGAAGGTTTACTCTGTTCTTAAAAGTTTAAAAATATATAAAAAATATGATGAAATATCTATTTGAGTATAATAAGTGATCTAAATCTGGTACATACATACAATGGTGACCCATGTATTAATTAGGAATCCTGTTTAACGCGGTAATGATTTACCTAATGTTTTCGGTTATACCTTAGCAGAAATGGACACAATTCTTTTGTTCATTTGGTATCGAGCATAGAGCAGAGATTGGTACGATCCGAGCTTCGCATGGAGGTTACCAGTCGTACAGTAGAATTTAAAATGCAACTTTTCCCTTAAACCCCATTCTCTTCCTAGACAAATGGCACAATTCTGATGAATCGTTAGCTCTTTTGCCTGTCTCTCACATAAAAATAAATGTATTTCCGTAAAAAGTGAAACGTAACAGCTTGCAACGTTGTTATTAAAACGTCGACAACTAAAAGCTTTCCGACCATTCGTTATTCGTTATGGATCGCACAAAGCCAGTCCTGTTCACTCGTTATGTGTCGATTTCCCGTAAACCACGTTACAATGTTTCCTATTTTGATATTGGGTGGAAAGATTAAATTAAAATCTAAAAGAAAGTAAAAACATAAGTTTGTAATATACTAGTATTTAATTGACTACAAAAGTTAAACACTGTAATCTAACGAATGAATGAATAAACTGAATTGAATGAATTTTTCAAACACTCAACTCAAACAGGAAGATATGCATGAAATTCTTTTACGACATTATTCTTGTGAACTATAAAATGATTTTTAAATAAAGCGTAACCGACATTGTCACGAAAGAACAATTTGAAATGAATTTTATTGCGAACATTAATAAAATAGCACGAATCCCTTCGGGTTAACGTTAGGTAAATAATAAATTGTGCGAAGATTGAATCGAGCGTTAAATCCGCGTCGATAAAACATGAGGGTACAATGGAGATTGACTTTTAAAAATTCCTCTTTGCATTTTGTTTCAGGCGACTTGATAAAAACTGAGGTTTTGGAATTGTCACGTAAATGGAATCTTTAATTATGTGAGGTGATTTCCCATTTTTCAACGGAACCTTTATCTAGCGGGAGATTTTTCATTTTAAATTGGATTTTTTTTGTGTATTTTTTCTAACGGTTCTTATGTTGATATAAACGCTCTTCAATTTTAAGATAACTGAGCCATCGTATTGTTTTTTTAATAGTTTAACTATTGCAAGAATACGTTCTTCATTGAATGAATCATCAACCAGCATCATTACTTATTCTTTGTTTCACAAAGTCTAAATATTTCAATTCATTCCCGTAATCAAATTTGTCCCTTCTTCGATATCAAACTCGCGTGTTCATGGGCGATAATAATATAAAATCAATATGCAGTTAATTGTAAGTATATCTTTATGTCTCATGTTTGTCTAATGGTAACTTGATTATCAATTATCCATTGCCAGTGAATTTTGATAAGAAAATGACATAAGCGAATTATTAGTACGACCACAGACTAAGTAATGCATACAGTCGTTGCACGAAACTGTCACATAGACAGCGTCATACATCTTTCTCGATAAATGTCGACATTTTCCGTTCGTGCTGTGAAACACGCCTTTCAAGGGTGAGGAAAATTTGTTTGTGTAAAATTTAAAAAGTATTGTCGATATGTATTATAATATATTGCATTTTAAATGTTTCCTTACAAAAAAATAAAGGTTTCTCATAAAGCGGAACATGAACACTCACTCTCTGTTTCTAAGCTAAGCCATGATTTTTGTACATGTGTGTTAGTGTGTGAGTGAGTTAAAAATAGTGCAATCACTGTATGATTTTAACTGTGGTACAACTATAAACAAAGCTTGCAAATTACGTCAATTCTGAAGCGAACCAATTTCTTGTGTATACAAATCGGACAGTTACTACTACTGCAGGTTAGTTAGAGCAGTACTACGTTAGTTACGTTATTGACACGGAGCTGTTATCGATTGGTCGCATCTCGCCGAATATCCGACGTCTAAAGACTGTGGTACAGTAATTGCAGCCTCGCTCCATTAGGGATTACACCTCCCACCGCCTGCCACTGAAGTCAGCTTTAATTGCAGAAATGATTGGGAAATAGAATTTTGATTGTCTGTTGGTTTATATACTCGTATAGCTCGGTATGTGTAATGATTCTGTGCGTTCAAAGTTTGAATCTTCAATACAAAGTTAGCCAGCTCTTATGGCTTAATGAATGAATTCATCATTTTGACATCCGTAGTAGATTGAAATTTTAAAATCATTGTACCATTGTAGTTAATATCATCTACTTCCTACTAATATTATGTCAAAATTTGGATATATTTTATGTGTCAATCACGCTGTACCTACAAATCGGATTATAATGAAATTTCGTATGTTGATAGACTATTAGTTGGATTAAAGGTAAAATTGGTAAAAGGCTACTTTTTACTGATCCAAAATAACCGCGAACGAATCTGCGGGTCGAAGCTAGTTTAAGGAAAAAAAAACAAAACTTTCATCTCCAATAGAAATACTATTCCGATAAAAATTAATTTTCTTAAATCGAAACGCTCTATCAAATGATTCTGGAAGATTCTCTTTATTATTTTCGACCCGACCCTTTTATTGAATCCCATACAAAGGAATCGGAAAAATTGATGTTAGTAATTTGTAAAATGATTATCCTTTAAGTTAGCTCTTCAATAAACGTAATGTACATTGGATAGTTGCTTTCACTGATGCATTGCAGTAGAACATATCCGAAATAAAGATTGTCATCAAACGCATTGCAATAGCATTGTAAAGGTCTCAGATCCATGTTCCAGATGAAATCTGATTACTTTTTCTATAACCTTTAAAATAGATTTTTATCATTACAAAGTATATGCACTATAGTTGGCTAGGATCTTCTGAAATAATTGAGCATCGTAGACGACAGGCCGACCAGGAATATGTTTCACAAACCCACAGCCCAAGGAGGATAGGTACCGAAGAGGCAAAACGAACGATAATTGTTATGCGAGAGTTATAATGTATTGTTGTGGTAGCTTAATATAAAGATGTGGGTGAAGCCACCCGCCTCATTAAACGATATCAAACCCATTTTGCCCACCATGGTAGAATCGCGCTTTACGGTTAATGATGTTTTTGTGTTAAATTTTATAATGTGACCTACGATAGAAGCTTCATAGAACCTTGAAACAGATGAATGTTATGAAATCGCAAAATGATTCCCTTGCCAAATTGATGTGCTCGTGTCGATTGATTGCAGCATGCAATTTGGCAGCCGAGCGCGACCGCGGCGCCGGCCTGCCTCGCCGGCCTGCCTCGCCAGCCGCCTCGCCGCCTCGCCGCCTGCAGCGCAAGGTCACACTTCCCAAAATATTTATCGACTAGACTGAGTGCCGACTTGGCAGAGGGTAGTAAGTTAAGAGCCCTTACTGAAAGATCAGCAAGAAATAGACGTATTCGACATTGAAAACTCGATTGTTAAGTGATTTTCACGGTCTATTGTGAAAGAGTTTTTGGGTGCAATTCCTACGGTTAAAAAATTATAATGTCTCTATATAATTTTTTTTCTATCTATTTCTTTCTTAGAAAAAATATCGAAATATTACAACAGACGCCTCAAAAACTTGTAATATTAAAATACAAGATTTAAAGGAAATTTTTGAAAAAGTGTTACAACAAAGTTATCAATAACTTGCACGAAGTGAACACAAGCTCTAAAGACTTAACTAATATTTCCAACCAAGTTTGGCGTAATCGCATAAACCCATAACCTATTTCACGACAATCCCGGCCAAAGGTTACATCTTATGTTCAACGAAGGTCACCTTTAGGAGATTTGGAAGCGTGCTCCGAAACTTATCTCAAAAATATTATTATGTGTTTCGGTTACACCTTGAATATTTAAACTTTAACTAGTCAAAAGTTACTTTTTGTCGGGACGATTTTTTTCAAATCTATAAAGTATTTTACGTATTTCGTTAATAGAATTAAAAGACAAAAAAGACGACCATCGTAGAGTAAATCTAAATAAGAAGCTTAAGTATAAAAATCTATTTTAATCTGTAACCCGAACAATTGACGCGAGAAACATTTAAAGACACAAACAATTAAAATAAACTACCAACTGAGACCAAATATATTTTTAACTTAAGTGAATTGCAGGATTCAATAAATAAATATCGAAGTAGAAGTGTAGTCAGAGGATTCCTGATCTCTCTGTGAGTGGTCTCGGAGGGGCGCACTAACATTACAAATGCTAATCTCATCGGCGCGGGTCTGAGGGCTCTCCACCATCCTCACTTGCAATCCTTCTTTCAGTTTGCGATCTATCCAATTTATCATAGTTAATATTGGTTTTCTTTTCATGTATCGATTTACTTCCCTCTGTCTGCGTAGCTCTGTATACTAAGCATTATGTTATGAGGTATACTTGCGCAAATTTTGTGACTAGATCTTGTATTATTGTGTAATTAAAGAAAATCTTATCTTATTTTTAAGTTTTTAATATTTGTACCCTCTCACACATAAACTATTCAACGGATTTAGATGAAATTCTACGACTTACGAGAACCAATTAAATTCTGTTAGCGAAGCTGCGAGCAAAACCTAGTTTATATTATTACATATTCTAACAAAATGGTAAATTAAAAGTACTTAAGATATAACGGTTGTACGTGAAACTGATAAGACTAAAAACAATTTATCAATAACTCTCCGTTATTTCTCCGAGCTAACACGTTATACACGTTATGGACAGAGAGCGTGGAGTATAAAGGATTTGGGTCGAGCCAATATTGTGTTACTTAAGAGGGAATGTGTTATTCTACGCTATGGCATTATTAAATCATATCAAACGTAGTAAAGAAATACATCAAAATGTTTCATGATCAAAAGGAAGTTTGGTCTCCATTCGTAGCGCTGCAGTTTTGTTTCAATTCAGTAAAGGAGAAAGAACTAATTTAAACATTAGCTAAAGTGGTACTAATCTATTCTACAATTAACTTTCTTTATTAGAGCAATGAAATTAATAAGTAACAAAATATTTCTTGATTAAATGACTCGTCACCGCAGAGCCATATCTGCAGGCTACCAACGAGGGCTTAAAGAATCAGACTAAAGGTTTACACAGGGTTAAGGGTTAATTAGTCTACTCAGGAAGAATTTTTAAAAATTCTTATCATCTTTATTGCCATTGAATCTTCATGTTTAACCGACTTTAAAAAAGAAGGATTACCTTAACCTATTTTCAAATTAATTAATTAATTAATTTGTGTGGAAGTCAATTTTATTTTTTGGCGAAAAGTTATTATAATATATTTTAACGTAACGTAAATTTAAAGTGTCAAATCATCACTTTCTATATCGATCGATCGTTAATCTATACAAAATTCAGTGAACTAAAAATAGCTTCTCGACGACATGCAACCTTGGTGCGAGTCCAAGGGGTTGCAGCATCTCGGGCGCGCAAGGTCCAGCCGGCGGCGCCAACCTTGGGCACGGCGGCCTTGGCTCGCGCAGGTCGTTCACCGGATCGATTGGGAAGGGGCCATAGACGGAATGTGCAGACTGCAGACACGACATGTATGTACACCGAGGTTACACTTGTTTCAACATAGACGCTGTCGGAAGACTTACGCTGGTTGCCTGCAGCCAGCATGATGCTGAGGTTGAACCTTTTTGTGACTGTTGTGTGCATCTATATTTAAACAATTGTTTCAAATAAACTTTTTATCATTTCATTTCATATATTCTGCATGTTTTTATAGAGTTCAAAATGTAGAAGAATTAGTCTGAAATGTATTTAGGCTCGTGTATCTAATTTCTATCTATAGGTATGTATATTTATTTGTATGTTTGTCAACGAATTTCTCGAAAAGCCTCATCGAAACGATCTTTTTTGATTTAGGTAGCATACGCATCAACTTATGGAATAGTTTAAGTTGGATTAAAATTGTTAGGAAGTTGTATGGTGTGAAGAAGACGGTTCTATTTTTGTTGGACGAGCAATGTCCATCTGTTAGCTGTAGGTGAGTATTGCCATCATTGATAAGACCCTTGGAACACCATATTTTCGGCGAGAAAATAAATTATTCCTAAACATTCCTGGATTATTCATAATTTTTTACTCGTGGATATCGAACCCACAACCTTCGGCGCAATAGACCATTGCCACTTCCACTGCGCCAATCGAGTTGTCAGAGAGAAGGTTCTATAAAGTCCATAGTCTATGTACACTGACCTATTTGAAGTTGCATCGAACTAAATAATGGATTAGGCGTCCTATAATAGACGTACATTTGCATAATAATTCAATTTTCTTTACAACTTTCTTGCATCGATGAATATTGCGTTGAAACAATATTGTTAAACCGCTTGTCTTGCTACAAGCAAAGAACTGTTAAGAAAAATGTTATTTTATTTTTATTTTATTTTATTTATTGAGGTTCACCAAACAGATATTACATTAGTTCTTACACTATTTATACTTAACTATGAAATTTATAAAAGCTATAATGCACACCTTTAATAGGTAAACACAGCATGCTTATAGGCAAATAAAAATATATCATTGTATGTAACGAAAAACTAATACAAAAGGAAATTTTAATTCTAATCCATAAATTACATAAAAATTGGAGTTACTGTGACAATATTTTATATAAGGTTCTACGTAGTTGGGGTAATGTCAAGTGGAAAATATCGAACTCTGATCCGAGCTGATTAATAAACTTACACATATATAGTAGTTATTCATGAAAAGGGTATATATAGTAGTTATATATAGTAGTTATTCATGAAAAGGGTAAAAGAGTAATGATTTACTTTTGTCGGTTCTTTAGTATTTTAGGTTACAACTTTTAAAATGTTGCACAATTTAATTTCTCTTAAAAATAAAATATGGAATATTATGTTAGATATTACTTTTATAATAATTATTACAGCGATAATTATTATTCCAGCGGAAGGCGACCTCGGTTTCTCTAAGGAGGACCAAGTTCCGTTCCGTTCCCTTTCATATTCCTTCCTGTCTTTTGTTGTCAGTAAAATATAATTTAACTTCTAATTACAACTAGTCAACGATTTCACGTTTACCCTAATAATAGTCTGTCACGATATACAATTTCATAGAAATCCAGCAGTTTTTAATGATTGAGTCATTTATAAAAATACAATCCGGAAAATAGATAACCAATGAACAGAAAAAAAGTGATGCTCGAAACCTCAACCTAAAATGGTCTGGTTTTTGTCATATACTAAAGTGAATATTGTCCTACAAGTAGTTTTTAGCTTGTAGGATAATATTTGCAACAACCTTATTATTTAGTTTTACATTGTGTGAATTTTTTTACATTTTACCACCAAAAATAACCCTTCCCAAAACTATCTATTGAAAGGCAAATCAGGTAAAATGTGGAATTCAAAATTCAACAATCCTTACGAAGCGTCCCTCGGTGCTCGGAGAGACATTATCAAACAATAGAACGAAACAATGAGGCAGGAAATGAGCCCGGAATTGTTCTAACGGTGATTAGAGGATCATTAGAGTTCTTACTACTCCGAAGTAATAGCTGTGTTTAAACCCAAATAGCTTCTCTTTGTTTTATTTTCATTATTTATATGTATAAGTTTTCCTTTTTAACTTGTGAATTTTATTAAATACTATTTTCACATATTTTTACACTTGGCCATGTACGGATAAAAATCTTTTCTAAAGTCAAAATGTTTTCAAATAGGCCTCTGTTGAGGCGCTTTATGAACTTCTTTAACATTTACATGATTAATAAATATTATTACTTTTTATTTACCGCCGATTCGGAAGGCTGTCTCTACTGAGAAAAACCGGCAAAAAACTCGAGTAGTTGCTCTTTAAAAATTCAAAAATATATAAATTTATATTTCTGTGCTAGAATTACCATTAAAACCGTAATACCGAGTTACGAAATGACCTAACTTTTCAACGATTTCATTTTAACTAGCAATTTCGATTAGACCATTCATTAAAACGGCATCAACTTTGCAAACATTACCAACGATTGAAAAATTCTTAAAGCGAATAATTATGCACTCATCAATAAAATGGGCTATCGATTGGATGTAACCGGGGCGCGGATATCTGCAAATGTATTTATAATATCGCCTGTCCTCATTTCAATGGAGTCTGTTCAGTGTTCAGTGTGAAGGGAATGCATTCATCACTGTTATACGGCTTTAAAATATCCATCTGGAGAGATCTCTACGTGGCTCGAAGCCCCAGTAGTTTCCAAGTAGTAAGAAATATATATATGGGAAGTAGGGATGTTAAGGAGCTCCGTATCCGTATCCGAAACTATCGGATATCTGATATAAAAATATTTAGATATAAAAGTATCGGATAATTTTGAGTAGGGATGGAGTCTAAATGAGCCCTGTTGTGACAAGTTGATTTAGATCTGCGAAACCTGCTCATGTTTTTCGTTGCATGTCTTTTTTTCTTTAGCTTACTCATTTGTATTTTATTTTCAGGATTCCTTAAGAAACTTATTAATATCCCGAACCTAAACTATCCCAAATTAACGGATCCGTATCCGTATCCGAATCCGGTATTCACTTTCAAAAATACCCATATTCAGGGATAAATTGTGAGTATTAGGCGTGTAGACATGCCACAACCCCGCGTCGACAAAACAATGGTGTGACGTCACGCTCATATTTTATTTGATTTCGTTTCAATATTTGATGTTTGCGGAACATTAATCTTGCTCCGTAGCTATCTGTTGTGGCAGGAATTCGTTTGTGGGGCTCTGTCGTCCAAATGTTTGTGAAAATAGCGATAATATAAAGGCTGGGAACTCTTAAAGAATCTCACATAGTGATGTGGGATAAAATAAAAGGAAAACCTTTTACAGAATTAATTTTATAAAATGTATGAATGTATCTTTTAATTTTATAAAATGTTTGAATGTTTGTCTATGAATCATGTATCAACAACAGAATGAATTTAGATGAAATGAATACAGCTTATGCAAACTAACGAACAAAAATATATTTTTGTCAAATGATTTGAACTTCATCTATAAATACCCAAATTGATGCAAATAAAGCCGCAGACAGAAGCTTCAAAATGAGAAGGATGGTATATCATGTAAAAGAATAATTGTGTCACATTACGGGACCATACGCGTGGTGCGACTCACACTTGGCCATTTTTAGGAATGTTTGCATTTTTTATTACTATTGGATTATGTTTCTATTTTTGTTGCTATTTCTTTTGTAAATAATATTTGTAACGCAGGAAGTAATGCAGCAAATAAGTAAAAAATACAGGTTTGATTCTTTAAACTAAATTAAGAGATAAATCTACCTAAAATTTGATATTTAGTCTACATAATATAGAGGTAGTAAGCAATATACAAAGAAAAAGTTGTAGGAACGAAATTATTAACATTCCTAAACAGTGTATCGTATTAAGACATTGAAAACACCCAGTTAACCGTGTAACATGATGCGATTAGTCACGCTCATTATGATAAACCTACATCTCTACGAAGCCTCCGCAAATTCAACTCTAAATATACGAGACATAGAGTTGATATTTCTGAGCAGAATAATTTGGACTGGCATATGAAATATGCGAGATAGCTCTGAGACAAAGTAATGAGGCATCATTATACGCTCCTAAGGAAGGCTTTTAGACTTGCAAAAGTACAGTCTGCGCCTGCCTAAAGCTGCTATAACTCAAGCTAATATTTAGATACAAGGAAAACACGTTTATTAACAACAAAGACAAAATTATAAAACAAAAAAATATAATGACCAAAACTTTACATATTATGTTATAGTGTGTGCTATAAAATGGCCACCGACTTAGCTTAGACACACTGATTTTCAGTAAGCAACGTTGTGACCTATTGACAGCAGATGGGATTTCATTAGCATGTTTTATTGTTCTCTTACTACAATTTTATTAACACAATTGATATCCACGTTTGCAGTGACAGCTTTATTAGATTGCTAATAGAAGAAAAAAAGTAGCAATACAATTTCCTATATCATTTCCTTTGACTCCCCGAGTGACTATGACGCTATAGAGTTACATTTTAGGGGTGGAATATAAATGTGTGCACGGAAAAGACATCAATCTGTGTTTAAATAATAAGTACAATCGTGAGTTTACACCACATGGGTTGAGTATTGCTAAGGTAATTGTTTACTGAAGGTCTATTTCATAAATAAGTAGGCAAAGTTCAGAGACCCCGTTTCGGGCAAAGGATGGATGTTAAATCCGGTTCAAATTCAAATTTGTCCAAAGCACGTCGATTTTTGGGCGATGCAAAAGTTCTCTGTAAATGCTAATTAGCAGTAACTATTTGCATATTTTGTGAAACTAAATTGCCCAGTGAGTAGTGAAGGAAAGTGGAAATTAAACGGTTCATGTATTTATACCGTTTTAATGAACATACTAAAAGTTTATACTAAAACTCCAACTTCTTTATTTTCAAATGTACTAGAATTTAGATGTATCTATGGTGTGTTTTAGAATTTACATAAGCAATATAAATATTTTGCATAACCTAAACATAATATGTTATGTTATTGCTATAAACACAATGTATCCATCTGCTACCTAAAAATGTTTCTCCAAACTTGTAACACTCATTTTAAAGGAAACTTCGCGTAATAAAAATAAAGTTAAAATTTCTCGAGAATATAAGATCGAGTTTAAAAGAAAGTTGTGTACTAAGGTTGTCGGACGGCGCACTCCGCCTCTTATTTTCCTACGAAATGTACAAAGTTTGTCGTGTGTTCCAACGGCTTGGATTTATTGATACTTATGCGATCGCATATTATTCTAACGACCTACTTTCTCCTCGCGTTCGTTTCAAAGAAAAGTATCAATATGTGGGCGAAATTAGGCTAGGAGAGAAGAGACGTATTCTGACCTGGGCACTCACGACAAGTTAACCCTTAAAAACATACAACTGCTGCGCTATCAGGAAATAAGCTGAACATTATACCGAATTTTATCAAATGTTAATAGATTTTTTTATAAGACAATGTGAAATCAAGCACTGCTTCCAATGAAATTGGAGTAAGGATAAAACTCAACTCAACTCGTAAGGAATTGGTACAAAGTAAAAATTTTTATTACACAATTTCCAAAATATTGATAAAATGAGTTTATAATATCGTGTTTCGTCTATAATAGTAAGATTTTGAAATTTATTCGGATTCATTTCTTTTATTTCAACTCAATAGATACACCTACAAGCGTTACAAGATTTACATGCAGCATTTTTTCAAAGTTATCTTATCTTGAAAATTCCCTTTGCATTGCAATACCAATCTATATTCTAATTCCATTTCCCTTCACTAGTTCCTCGACGCAGACTATTTTTAATATTTTCAAAGTTAACACTAGGAAATATTCGGTCGTGATAAAGTTTGGGACGAGAGCAGATCTGTCGATAGTTGGGACTTGGAGCGCGTGGGGAATGACAGTTTTCAACTTTATGGAATTCTATTTGTACAGGTTTCGAATTACTTTGATGCGCTGTAGTTGTTAAGAATACTGGAATGCTTTACATCATATAATTATCTTTAATTAAAGTGCTCCAACAAGGTAATTATATTAAAAAGGCCATATTGCGACGTAGCAGGGTACAGAAGGGTGATCACTTGTTTTTAAATAAAAAAATATCAGTGTCGTTATGTCTCGTAGTTATAGGTGAGCCAACAGAAGAAAGACTTAAAACAGTAAGTAGGCACAGCTCTACGGGTACGTCCGTACGCCACAGATGACAGGTGTGAAGTGTCAGAAGTGACACTGTAGCTGGTTTGCGTGTTAACATTTTTTATATACTAGCCGCGCCCCGCGGTTTCATCCGTGAAACTTCTAATCCCGTGGTAACTCCAACTCCTGGGATTAAAACTATATAAGCTTATATGTTATTCTGAACCTCTAACTGTATGTATACCAAATTTCAAAATAATCAGTCGAAGAGCTTTTGCGTGAAAGAGTAATAAACATACATGCTTACATCCTCACAAACTTCTGCATTAAATATTAGTAGAATCATGAAAACCACAATATGACTGATATAACAT
>LQNK01000942.1:145420-158547 GCA_001586405.1 Phoebis sennae
ATTTCGCAGGGTATAGAAGGCTGATCACCTATTTGTCTTTTACAGCTTTTTATTCTGAAGCTTTACCTGTATGTATACCAAGTTTCATCATAATCAGTCGAGTAGTTTTTGCGTTAAATTGTTTTTGTTTTTGTTGGAATCGTACACGGAATCTCGTAGATAAATCAGTCCATTTTTGCTGTCGCTACGTTTTTCATAACAGCCCGATATGTTTCCAAATAGCAATAGAAGTCGCGACAGAACACGAATAGCCGAACTTATTCAAATTCTATTGAAGTAGATGATACGAAACGAAAGGAAGCCGGGATAATTGGAATCGTGACTCAATTACGGCGGGTTTCTATCAAAATTTTACGTTTGTTTAGTGCTCGTGTAAAATACTTTAATATACTCGGACCCGTTTGGGACTCGGTTGCTATATTTGTTGCTTCTTTATGACGAATCGATTCGTTTAGAAGTAGAATAAAACTATATTCTTAACTAGCGACGCCCCACGGCTTTTCCCGTTCTTGTGGTATTGCCGGGCTAAAAACTATCATATATTCTTTCCTGGAATTAAAAAATATATTTATACAAAATTGTATCCAAATTTATGCAATAGTTAAAGCGCGAAGAAGAGGCAAACAAACGAAAACGAACGAACAGACAAAGTAACAGACAGAGTTACTTTCACATTTACAGTATTAGAAAGGATTTGGACCACACAATTTATCTCCTTTTGAAGTATGGACGATTGTATCAAATGATAAATATAAAATAACTTTCCGCATCAAAGTTATTGTTAGAACAAAGAATTTGTCAGCGCCATTGATCTGATATCACAAAGTTCACGTTACAAAGGCGACATCAAACGAACGATTTGAAGGAATACGATATTATGGCGGTAATGCTCCATCTGACGAATAACGACGGTTCATAAATCGGCGAACGACGAGAAGACACTCGTGTAAAACTTACTACTTCTTGCGATGTGATGTGAATTTATTCAGATTAAACCATTTCAGTATAAAAGCATTTATATCCAAACTAGCTTTCCGCCCGCGGCTTCGCACGCGTCGGCTACTAATTTCTGTATTTTTAGAGGAGTACAACAAAAGTTTAAAAAAATTAAGATCACAGGACCAGTGATATATGCGCATGTGTATAGTTTTTTTTAATAATTTTCTATAGAGATAGGTTTGACCAAAATTTCACAGAGAACCTCTTCAAAATACAGAAAATTGAAGCCCACGCGAGCCTAGCCGCGCGCAGAGGGTTAGTTAGTTTTTGAAGGTTTTTGAGGATTCATTAAGTGTTTTAACGCCTTAATCTATACGTTAAGAGTATAAAAAGGCATGTCCGCAACTCAACCAAAATCTCACATTGTCACGTGGTATGACATTTTCACGACTTTAGAAACAAATATCTCAGAAAATATTTATTTTAGCAAAAAATGCATTTAGACACCTCGATATCATTTTTAAAGACCTTTCCAATGAAACCTCACTCAATGATGTATGCGCGAATTTATTTTTTTACCCTTCGGTTCCATGTATGGAGAGCCACCCCTAAAAATACTTTTTTCAAATAAATTGTAGCCTATAAGTTGCACCTAATATTGGTCTATCAGCATGTGAAATTTTATCAAAAAATGCCCCATGGTTATTACGTGATTGACGCACATACAAACAGATAAACAGACAAACAGAAAAAAAAATTTTAACCATGGTTTTGGTATCTATAGAACATACATATTGCATACCAATTATTATTTTTGAAAAATATCCAATGTACAGAAATGGTTCGGTTACTGTTTTATTATATGTATAGATAAGATCCGGAATAACAGATGAAAATACATATTGAAATAGCAAGTCTCTGTATTCGTCTACATACAAGATTTATAAAAATTATATTTCAGGGAGAATTTTTGATTTAGCGTGTAAATAAACATGCAAAGAATTTCCTTTCTCTCCAAATGTTCCCGTCATCAATCTTATCCTTTCTCCCGAAATCGCCAAAGCATTTGCGACACCTCGTATATTACGAGAGTCCATGAGTAGCTGTGATCAAATCACCATATAACTCACATTCCTTTTTATAATCACTCTCATAAAAATAGCATACATAATAAATTTCAATTAAAACACTTCAATATTTCTATAGAAAACAAAGAGACAACTATAAAATCGCAATATTCTGCATATCAGTAATTTATCGATAAAAAGTGGAATAATGCGAGTCAGAAAATTGCTGCAGTGAGCGAGCCAGTCGCCGGCCGCTTGAGGCAATCAATTATTTAATTTTCCGATAAGTGGCTCGTCGGCGCGGGCGGTCTGACTACGCAATACATTCTCGACCAAACACTTAATTAATATCGCGGTCTCAATTATGTTTAACACGACTCGTGAAATCTGTTTAAAACATTTCTGCACATTCATGATATAATCATCTTTCTTTTTAACAAAACCTTAAAAGATATCTGTGACACTCCCGATGTTTCAAGTGTTCATGGGTGGTGGTGATCTCCATCCATCGGTGATCCCTTAACATCATGTGATCCACATGCGCCTTTGTTTGCTCTGCCATAAAAAAAGATAAAGGACAACCTGTGTCCCACAGTGTCTGTCTTTCTATTCTTATTTATCCCTAGTGCTTGTGAATTGTAAACTTAGCGAAGTGAGGTCTCAGAGTCGATCTTGATAAAATTCCGTAAGAATAATTAAGACAGAAGAAAATGTCAAGTTCGAAGATGAGCGAAATCGGTAGAGGGGTTACGAAGATAGGGGGGAAGTCAAATGATTTTCATACGAATATAGCCAAGTGCAGTATCTAATGAAAGATATTGATTACAACTAGAGGTCTTGCTCGGAGCAAGCCACTGCGCAATTGTTATCCGTTTGAGAGACGCGTCTATAATTTTTTTGTAAATCATTATTTCTTCGTTTCGTTTAATATTTTCGTTCTCCTTGTTTTATTAATATACGAATGCCATTATCGCGATATTTTTTTGTACATATATTACCATAATGAACACGCGCGTCCGCCGAGGAAATGTATGAAAAGTGATCAAAATGTCGTCTGTACCGATTTGTTCTTGGCCTTATCCAATAATGTTTTTGATGTCATTTAATTTACAATTCAAATTAATTATCGGCTGGCCGTTTGAAAATGAAATCGCCATTCATTTTACGACCTAAATATAACTTCAAACAAATGTCCCCTTTATTATCTCAATCCTTTTCACATCCAACTCGGAATTAATAAGTTTTGTTTTCAATAATCTTTGGACGTTATTCCAACTTTGAATTATTAACTTAAGATTTTCAGAAATCATTAAATCTTTATAATAAAATAAACGATTTTAATCTTCGTTTCTAATCGAGATGTCTATGATAAAATCAATCGATTATTTCTATTATCATGTGAAGACAGTAGAGATAGAACAGTTTAAAATAACCATAGCGTCATTTAAATTGCGCGTTTAAATACTTATTCACTGCATTTTATGCTGCCGGAGTGGCTGTAGGTTCACATCACACTGCAGCGTTTATAAGCATCAATGGGACGATGAATCCCCTCAAACTATGGGATATCTGATGTCGTGTCGACTATGACCACTGAGCAGCACGGTGGGTGGTTTTTGTTTGAGACTAACGACGTGGCTACACTAGAAGTCGCAACGTCGTGTGATGTCATTGATACGCAAAGAAGAAGAATTGAGAAAGGTTACGAAGACAAGTGATATCATTAAGAGGAAAGATATGACTACTGGACTGATTGGAAAAATTATTTTATCGTTGGAATCCTGATACGTTGAATTTCGTACGCTTGATTAATTGAAAGACTTGGATCATAAAAATAACTTTCTATTCAGGAAGCTTAGGGAGGCGACCGAGATACATCAGCGGCTGAATTACAACCGCGAAACAGGCTGGACTCTGCCACCTGCTTAGAAATCTTTACTACCGCAATCGCGTCTGGAAAATAGCGTGCATAGTGAACCCGAGAACACGGTAAGTAGTTCCGGCACAAAGACAATGTTTCATATAAGTGACGTGTCTGCGCCACCTTCACCGTCGCCAGCACTACCCCTCGAACCAGAACCCAGCACTTCCGAAAAGGTCCAGAACTTTCGGCCTATAACGAATAAACAAGCAGTGAGTATAAACCGTGATAAGTATTTAAAATTATAGTTATATGGTTCGTCTAAGTTCGCACTGATCTCGTAAAAAAAAGTTCGCACTGATACATCATATTTAAATATCTGTTATGTATATAAACTGTACTCTCAACCTTGGCCGTTCAACGTCCCTTCCCTACATGGTGCGTGGGTCGACAGTCGACACGCATCAAGCAAATAAATCCACGGCTACCAAACCTATAATTTTCGTCACTAATTATAAATCGATATTTCCCTACAATGGTGAACTGTAAGGGGTTTGGCGCACGGGTCAACACACTTAATTTATTATTTATTATCCACACACAAATTAATATTTTATATCCTTTGGAACATTAAGAAATTATAAAAATAAAATTCTGAAAAATCGTTCTCTCAATTAAGAATCCAAAACCTTTCTCAAAGTATTTGATTACGATAAAATGCGAAGCCAAAGCATATAGTATTACTAGGATTATATCAAAAGCTAAAAATAAAACAGAAGATAATAGAATAGAATAATAATATCGAACATCAAAAAAAGATCAATCAGTATTGATGTGAGCTAAATCAGGAAACTGGCATCTTTCAACGAACGTATATATTTATTAAAAAAATGTAATTTTGATTTCGTGACTGACGTTGCCTTGTATCGGGGATCTTTAGGTGCATATTTAACAATATATTCTTCTGTATTAACAATAGTAACAGTAAGAATGGATTAGCCCAAATATAAAAGCGATAAACCCTCTTTGGGTTTATACCAAAATTTGTTACAATATTTATTGTTTTCCTATTTTATATGAATAAGTTACAAAAAATATATATCGCATTGCCCTTTATATAATTCAGTATTGAACACCTAAAACAATCTGTCTGTGAATATTCAAAGTAATCAATTAAACTAAGGACTCCCAGTCAAGTTAGTAAAAAACATATCTACAAGACCTTTAACGTATTCTAAATATCTAACCACTTAGCTCTTGTTATAGTTAGAAGGGCTTTCGAAAAAATAGTTACAGAAAAGAAATACAAGGCGCTCGACGACGAGGCCAGAATACTTAAATATTATTATAAGAATTCCGACACCACTCCGCCATTAGCGGCCGCAGTAGCCGGAATACGAAATTGACTTTCCTTTTACCGATCTTGTGGGACCCGGCCAAGAAAGGCTTACAAAATTACTTTTGTAATGTTTCGTGCCGATGGAAAGTGCTCTCATATTTTGGGGTAACCAGGTGGTAGAGTTAGCAATAACAGTTTCCACTAATGGAGCAGGATGAAAAAATATTTTATACCGTTTCGTCAGTCGATTACGCATAATGCTTTTATTAAATATGTAAATAGTGAATTTTCCAGACTGAAAGTTTTTTTGTCGGTGGTGAATTATATATAATAAATACAATCGCTCCGCCCTCATTATATAAGTAAATAAATCTCTGACCAGAGAAACGCTTCCTAATTATTGTCTGCGAATTACAGAACTAACTAATTCTATACTCAGAATCATACTAAGTGTAGAAATTTCGCTTCATAGAACCTCCTCAGGGTACGACGAAGTCCAAGAAAAGAAAGTTATCCGCCGGTAATACACCGTGTAATTATTCAAGACAATTACTCTCATTAGTCCAGCGACTCGCGACCGGCAACTTTTCCAAGTTTCCCCATTACCGCGAGATACATTCCTAGCGGGGAACAAATTATGTGCTTGCAAATTGGATTAAGCTGCCATTTGTGACTCGCTGTTATTGTGATTTTTACACAGAATTATGGACGATTCCGTTATAATTAAATTATGGAGCGAATGTTCTTTCAAAACAAAATTAGATGATTCACAAGTTAGACAAGACATTTTGGATTGCTTTTAAAATACCATTGACACAAGGGTTTGCTAAAAAAGTTCATAAAACAAACTTCGCTTATTTTAGGAGTTCATCACGCCTTATAATTTAATAGCAGTATAGATTCAGACCCGACCCTAATTACGATCGCAAAATTGATACCATAATCCAATTAGTTTTCATTTAAATAGCAGCGTAGTTAATCGGCAACTTTTAAACTTTCCGAGCATTCCCCAAACACACGTCAATGTTTAATTAGTTCACAACAATGCCCGCGACTCGACGATCAAAGTGTGGATGGCTCGGGCGGCTGCTCAGGGCGAGCGTGATTGAACTTGTCTCACTTCACTTTGCTTTCATCCTTGTCTTAAATTTCAAATTTCCTTAACATTTCTCCGTTCGAATTTATCGTAACACTAGTTTCTGCCCCCGGCTTCGACCGCTTAAATTTCGGATCAATAAAAACTAACCTCTCACTTCATCCAGCTTTTCATCAAAATACGTTCATTGGTTGGCGTGATTGACACACAGACATCCAAACATCTAAATATACAAACATCCAAACTTTCACATTTATAATATTGGCAGTATTAGTAGGATAACGGAAAGACCATCCTCGTCATTAGGACAAGTATCGGGAAGCTAATAGGAGCTAGCTGCAGTCCGCGGTCTCACTCGACCTGAATTCAGCGTCTTTTCACTCAACTTTTACGATTTTTTGTCACGTGTAATTTGTTGTCTTGTTGCAACTATGAAACAACCAAACCAGGACATGAAGTCACATCCAAACATCTAAACTTCACATTTATTATATAAATAGAATTGAGGATTAGTAGATGATACGATGACTGATTAAAACACAAAATAAAAGGCGATCTTGCTATGATAAAGATTTTATTTTACGTTAAAACAATATCTTTCACTTACGTCTTGGGTCCCAAAGTTGTTGAATTTACTGCTACATTTTCACTGAAATTTTCTTTTCCAAAGAATTTTATAGCCTTTATAGTTTTAATCATTAACTACAAATTGTGATATCAATATACAGAAGTACATTTCAAGCAATGAGAATCGGCAAATCCCTTAATAATTTAGGAAATTATATTTTACTAAGAGTTTTTAATAAAACTTACTTAAGAAAATAACGTAACCAATAAATGTTTTTGTTTTCATTTTTAGACCAAGGTTCTCCTCCCACTAAAGCAAACACTTATCGAATGGTTTATTGGCGCCTTTTTATAGGTTTGTGATAGTTTGGCTCGCTGTCCTCGCCCATTCACAAATGCATGGAATATTCCAGAATTTTAGAAAATACTGTTTCTTTCAGTAACTGAGGGACAATCTGACAAATTTTAATCCATGTTATGGAACACACTAATTTCAAACAAAATACACAAAAATAGATTAATAGAATTAGGTATGAAAATGAAACAGTTGTATTATATATTTCCTTTCTAATCTATTTAAAAATAAGTTATTGTACATTAAAAGTTTAATGCTCCTTATTAATTTGTTCCTTCGGTTTCAAACTAAGTTTGCGTTCGTAAGATGTGTTTGGAATTTATGTTTATTCATGGGGCAAACTTTAAAAGCATTTCGAACCATGTTTTTATTTGCTCTCGGACTGGAAACAAACTTCCCCCGACAAACTGTAAATAACTCGAAAGGACTCGCTCCTTTACTGCAAAGAGGCTCAACGTTGCAAATAAAAATATCAATTCAAATTCGTTCATTGAATCGTGATTATTCAAATTAATTATCAAGTTCATTATGGTATATTAAATTTATTAATTAAAAAACCGCATCAAAACCCCTGTGTAGTTTTAAAGATCTGAGCATACATACAGACAGAACTGTATCGTGTGCTGTCTTTCATTAAATCATCTTCGACTGGAGAAAATCCGAAATTTTGACTGTACTTTTAAAATATACCTCGTGTTTTTCAAAAAAATTCACCTTGCTTATTTGAGTTTTATAGCTTGAAAGCCTAGGTAAGATCACGGTTACCAGATCCTACGGAACTCTTCATGCGTGAATCCGACTTGGTCTTGGCCGGTTTTTATTGAATATGTTTATCTTGTTTATTTTAAGCCTTTATGTTGTAAACTGTGATTCCCGTTGAACAAATGAATGTGTTTCATAGTGCCGTAGCAGCCCCGCTGTACACTACCGCGCGGCCGCCGGCTCGCCGCCAGTGGTCGTGACCGGCCGAGGGCGGCCCGACTCTTGACCTTTCAATCAGTCTTTCATGCGGAGGCCGCAGTGCTGTTTATTAATAGATTTTTTATGTTAGTTCATTTACCATGATTGCTTTGGAAATAGCTATTCGTCTTTTTTATCAAAATCTCTACCCTTTCCTTTCTTTCAAAAATCCTTCTGTAAATAAATATTTATGAAGTTTATCAATACAACATTGATGTCAACGAAATTTGAGCGATAAAGAAACTCCAAAGTCAGAGACAAATCGACCCCAAAAGTTTATGGAAACCCCACGATTTTTATTTACAAAGTACTTTGGCTAAGACCAACGAGATACAAGTCGAGACTTTTTGCTAACCTAAGTTGGCATCACAGGCCCAGGAAAATCGTTTCAATCAAGATGACTTGTTGCTAATTTAAACTTAAATCGGACATACACTGGTGAATGTACGCAGAGGAAAACGGTGAATCTTAGATTCATACAATATGTGTTAATGCTATAAAAATTGCCAAGTACGAGTTAGACTCGCATACTGAAGGTTCCGTTCCAAGTAATGTAACATTTTGCCAGTGAACTTATTTTTCAAACATTCAATAATGCAGTTGTTTTTCAAAATTAAGGTCATCTTTTCGTCATTTTATTATATTCGACATAGTTTAGATTTGGCTCTAAAAGCCCCCTTTAAAAATCTATCTATATTTACCATCTAGTAAATTTACAGTTAAGTTAACGTCATATTATATGGTCGATAACGTTTTTGACGTCCCAAGTTTAATGATAAAAATGCACTTCTTCGACTTGAACTTTTAAAATAATCTTACGATTTGAATAAATAATGATCGTTAACATATGTTTTTGTAAGCTAAATACTATACTAAGTATTAATTTATTCCGGGAAATTAGACATGAGTCACTTAAAATTAATTCAGGGGTCCCAAAAGTTTTAGAATGCTTGATGACTTTAAACTTCTGATTCCACATATCATTATTTCTCTATTCCAGTCAAGCAGGCGTCATAATTTTACTTATAATGAACATTCACAAAGTGGTCTTGTGTATGACAACAATCACAAGTTAATGACCAACCACGATCTTAGCAGATATTAAGAGGCACCAGTGTATCTTCACAGTGATAGTGAAGGTGATAGTTCATCGAATTACCTATAGACTGTAGCACGTTGCCAAACTACTACAGTACTGTTATACAAATAAACACAATATAAATATTATGAATTGAACAGTCATTGTTGGTATGCACTTGTTATGAAATTAAAATATTTTTGTCTGTTATTATTATGCAGTCATTTCTTCTTGAATCAGTGACGAAGATACTTGTTTTGAATATCAGTGGAAAACTGTATCTTCAGCGAAATACAACGAATCAAATTGAACAGATAAAATGAAGTTATAACCCACAAAACAGCATTTATTTAAGATGTTTTTGTAAGTAATACGCCGATTCATAATAGGGAAGAAAATCGTATTGAAATTACGCTCGAAAACATTGAAAACAATATCATAAAGTTATTCATGTCCAATGTCGCCATACCATAAATATATTTAACATACAATATTAGACGGAATCTCTTAGTATGTATATAAGTCAATCTGTGTCTGTGTAAACATTACAGTTTTTCAAGATTCAATAGTACGTATAATATTTTAGTGTGCAATTTGTTTGATTTTGTCTATTATATAGTATTGGTCTCGATTGACGAACTATTTAAAATGAAAATTTTGATAATGATTATGGTTATTGGTTCTAAAAGGTTGGTCTCGCAGGTTCATGCTGCTGACTCCCGTGGGCGCGTTCTGGGACATGGCGACGACCACGTGGCCGCCCGACCGCCTCGACACCATCAGCCGCCTGAGCTTCTTCCGCTGGCAGCGCGTGGAGTTCTCCAGCATGAAGACCTTTTACCCGCACTTCGACTGGACGGACCAGGCCAACAGGCGCCGCCTCAATGTTATCGCTGGCATTTCTATAGGTATTCCTACGGTTCTTACAGCTTTATAGCGTGCTCGAACCATGCAATGTGAGACGATAGTAGCCTCTCCGACAATACAAATTGCATCATCAGAATCATAGGGTCGCGAAATTTTGAACAATGAATTTTTTAAATAAGTAGCTTATGCCTTCCGTCTTCTAGCTACGCTCAGTCAGCGGTTAGTGGTCGAAAAGACATATTAATCCTCTCGCATTGACAGTAAATTACATTATTAATTAATGAGTATTTGAATTATTAAGCAATCGTTTCAAATTGCAGATATGATTCCTCTTTCCACTGCATGTATAATGAATAAGCGGGTACTGATTTCGTCAGCGAATTACTTAGACCCGTACATGCACCGGCAAAGAGACATCCGCATCTGGGCGCTGGGCCGCAGCGGGCGGCACATCACGCCGTACCGCTACCGCGTGTGGCGCGTGTGGCGCCTGCTGCCGCGCAGCAAGAACCCCGAGCACCACCACGGGCCGCACGGCGACCACGTGCCGCGCCACGACGTCACCGTCATCGTCAGCCACGACCAGATGTACATCTACGGGTCCCCTCCCAACTCCTACAGCTACCCCTACCGCGCGCTGCTCACCTCCGCCCACATGAACCTCACCGACGATCTCCTCTTCGCCGGATCCGGCTACGAATATTTACTACACGTGGAAGAAAACTACAAAATTTTCTACACGGCCACCAACAAATCTGAAATCGTCGATTGTTCCAAGTACCTGCCGAAGTGGTGGGGCAAGTTCATCTGTATCAACAACTTCAACCATTTCTCTGGAGTGCAGAACGGGGGGGCGCTGCTCTCCGGGGAGTATCTCGTGGGGGTCGGATGCTTCGAGGTGAGGTACAACGAGGACCGCGTGCTGGTGTTCACGGACCTGCGCTACTACGTGCACTGGATCCACAAGTACGCCGACGTCAAGCCGGGCCACTACTACGAGTACGCGTACCCACAGTGGGGCGTGCGCACCGGCGTGGTGTATGACAGCTCGGGGAATCAGCCCTATATTCCGCATTTTCAAAAGAGTTCCACTTTGTTTCCTTTGGGTTAATTTAGAAGACATTTAGAATAAAGAAGACGTTTGTTATCTTACAGTTGATTTTACTAGTTGATGGAACGGATTCGATATATTTTATCGGACATATGTGCTGTAAATATTTTTATACATTCAATAATCTATATTGATATATTTTTACTGTAATATAAATTTTAGCTTTAACTCGCGAGTGCAATTTTGAATATCCTAAATCCTAATTCCTTATATTTCGCATTGCTAAATTCGTTACAAGTAAATTGCGACACTCGCTCCCAGCTACCAGGCCTGGCCCGACGTGATACACTTTGGACACTCGGCGCACCGACCCCTCGCCAGCTCACTGCAATAACTTCTACACTAGTAGCTCGCTTCGAGCAAGACGTTGCGTTGTAATGAATAAATTAACACCTTTTTATTTGACAACGCACTCGGCTATTTATTTATTTATTTTAATGGTAATCCAACAGCTTTACATGCTCACAATAATACAACAATTAAGTTTTAATGTTACAATTAGCCAATAGAGGATTACAAGATATTGCTTGTAAAGTTATACACAAGATAAACATGATGATATTATACATTTACTTAAACCAGAAAAAAAAAGAAACATAATATACTTTATATTCCTGTTAGATGTTTGTGAAAGCGTGTGTCCCTATCTTCCGTGCTTTCTCATTGTTTTTGTTAATTTTTGTACAAAATTTATCAAGATCGGAAAAACCAAACTCCAGATATTCTCGTACAAACTTTCTCCTATATTTCTCCTATATCTTCGTAACCCCTCCCCACCTCGCTCTTTTTCGAACTCGACATTTTCTCATGTCAAAATTATTAATTGCCTATGAAATTTAATCAAGATATCATAAACACTACTCAAGTTAGTTTGGGACAATAACTTTGTCCCATCCGAACATACAATCGCCCGCCCATCTCGATTCTGAGACCTCTCCGAGCGAAGCCCGGTCAATTATTTATTTATTACATAAAACGTTTGAGATGCAGACTTCACATTGGACTAGAACGCTGAAATGGTAGACACCTACAATAGTAAGCTACAATAACAGACTTGAAAAAATACAAGCCAGTATATCATTTAGTTTCGGAGCTTTGTGATAGCCAAGTTTCGCATTTCTAACTCTGTGTGTCAGGAACATAATATGATCATCCAAATAGAACTTGAATGCTAAAATTTGGTAGAGAGTGGTACAGAGGTATAGCTTATCGCCTAGATAAAGGAACATCTCTTAAATCTAGGATCCTGAAAGATTTGGACTACTTGGTGATTCTGATGAGAATCTGTACAAAGACATCCAAACCACAGATAATATAATACTATACTAGTATCCAAACTATTAGCGTTATCGACCGAGTGTCGATGCAACTGTATTCTGCGTGGGGATACTCTGAACGAAATATGAAACCAAATTTAAAACTGTAAAATAATATCTTATGTAAATGCCACCATGAAGGCCTTCTACAAAAAGAAGAAAAATCCCATCAAAAACATTCTTTAATAGGCAAGTATCTATGGACCCAGTTGTTTATCTCTAAAAAGTAATGAAATGTCTTAAAAAGCGTGGTGAAATAAGTTTCTTAACCATAAACTTATCGACTCAACTTATACAATTAATGAAATGTAAACACGCATTCACCTTACCTTTTTGGAGATCGACAAATAAAAGTACTTAGATCACAGTTATTGCTATCCATTTTCCAGGAAAAAATATAATAGAATACGGAAATGAAATGAAATGAAATGAAATGAAATGAAATGAAATGAAATGAAATGAAATGATAATTTATTTGCTTAACATGAGTTACATAAATGGTGTTATCTTCACAAAGACCTTAGCATGCTATGCTCACAAAGAGCGTGCAAATATTTATTTTTAGCATTTT
>LQNK01000946.1:0-15394 GCA_001586405.1 Phoebis sennae
CCAATGACTGTAACTTAAAATGTTTCAGTCTTGAATTGTAGTCTAAGGAACTAGAGCAATCACTATCTCTGAATGCCAAATATTTGGTGAAATGTCGCTGAATACGTTCCAATCTCGTGACATGTGTTTGATAAGAGGGACTCCAAATGGGAGAGGCATATTCTTCTTACCAGGGCTCTGTATAAGGAAATTAGTGTGTTCACATTTTTAAAAGCATGACAGGTGCGTTTAATGAAACCCGACATCTGTAAGGCTCGCTTTGCAATGAAATCAATATGAGCAGTGAATCTCAATTCAGAGTCATAGATTACGCCAAGATCACGTACGGTTGAAACTTCAGAGAGAGGAATGTTATTGATGTAGTACTTAGAGTTAATTCTATTTATTTTTCTCGTAAATTTAATATAACTACATTTATTAACATTTAGTTCCATTCCATTATTTATGCACCAACGTAAGAAAGAAAGAAAGAAAGAAAGAAAGAAAGATTTATTCAAGAACCACACAGAAAAAGACACAAATAATAACTTAATAACAAACAAGTAGCAGTGTGGCGTTGAAAGGGATACTGCTCAGCGTATGCTGCTCCTACGTTAGACGCAGCGCTGATTTTCAGCAGTTCCCAATGGCATAGTGACAATTGGAGAGATCATAAATAGATAGATTTACATACCATAATAGATAAATAATTAATTAAATAAATGAATACAGTAAAATATAGTGTAGATAATGGTCATAAATATTGAAATATTATATGTATATGATAATAATAAAAATTATGAATAAGCAAAAATAAGAAAAGGACCTAGATATCTTAATATATAAAAGGCAAGAGTTGTTTTCGTAGAATCAACGCACAGTCCAAACCCTTGAGGCTAGAAACTTGAAATTTGGCACACGTATTTTTGAATAGTTGTAGAATTTTACTACGGAAGGATTTTTTAAAATTCAACTCCTAAGGGTGCGAAATAAATTTTTAAAAAAAGGATATGAAAAAAAGTCTTTGCACCTCAACCTTGCATTAACTACTGAATGGATTAAGATAAAACTTTACACGTTTGATGATAATACTATTACCCAACTTTTGAGATATGATTTATCCTGTAAAAGGCCGTAGTTCCCGTGGGAGAAAGGTTTAAAGTTTTATATTCTTTCTTAATTTACTCTAAAATATGATATCGAAATGGGAAATTATTATTATTTTTAGATAGAACGTAAGCAGATCTACGAATTATTGTTTATTTCGTCAAAATCGGTTCACCGACAGCGAAGATATGCGACGATATACATAAAAGTCAAAAGTAATGACTGAAAATAAATTGTACAGGCGAGGTCTTTGGGCCTAGAAACTTGAAATTTCGCACAAATGTTCCTTTTATGAGTACACGATAACTAAGGAAAGTTTTTTTTTTAAATCAATCCCGAAGGGGATGAAATATTTTTATGAAAAATAATTTCTTGGAAAACCTTTAATCATTGAATGGATTAATATAAAACTTGACACAATTGCCGCTTATTTTATTAGGGGTTAACTTTATTTCTGTGATTTATCCCGAAACATGAAGTGGTTCCTGTAGGATGTTCAACTTTTTATACTGTTTTTGATTTTACTTTAGAATGGGTTATTAAAAATAAGAAATCAACGTTCTTATTAGATGAAAGATAGGTAGATCTATAATTTAGTTTTTATTTCATCAAAATCGGTTCAGTAAAAGTGAAGATATGCGTCTTCTTAATATATAAAAGGCAAGAGTTGTTTTCGTAGAATCAACGCACAGGCCAAACCCCTGGGGCTAGAAACTTGAAATTTGGCACACGTATTCCTGAATAGTTGTAGAATTCTACTAAGGTAGGATTTTTCAAAATTCAACTCCTAAGGGTGCGAAATATATTTTTAAAAAAAGGATATGAAAAAAAGTCTTTGGACCTCAACCTCGCATTAACCACTGAATGGATTAAGATAAAACTTTACACGTTTGATGATAACACTATTACCCAACTTTTGAGATATGATTTATCCTGTAAAAGGCCGTAGTTCCCGTGAGAGAAAGGTTTAAAGTTTTATATTCTTTCTTAATTTACTCAAAAATATAATATCGAAATGGGAAATTATTATTATTTCTAGATAAAATGTAAGCAGATCTACGAATTATTTTTTATTTCGTCAAAATCGGTTCACCGAAAGCGAAGATATGCGACGATATACATAAAAGTCAAAAGTAATGACTGAAAATCAATTGTACAGGCGAGATCTTTGGGCCTAGATTCTTGAAATTTCGCACACGTGTTCCTCGCATGACGTACACGTCCACTTAGAAAAGTTTTTTTTTAAATTCAATCCCGAAGGGCATGAAATATTTTTATGAAAAATAATTTCTTAGAAAACCTTTAATCACTGAATGGATTAAGATAAAACTTGACACAATTTCTGCTTATATTATTATGCGCTAACCTTTTACGTATGACTTATCCCGAAAGATGCAGTGGTTCCCGTAGGATATCCAACTTTTTATAATGTTTTTTATTTTACTTAAGAAAAGGTAATTAAAAATAAGAAATCACTAATCTTATTAGATGAAAGCAAGGCAGATCTATAATTTACTTTTTATTTCATCAAAATCGGTTCAGTAAAAGTGAAGATATGCGACAAAAACGATTGCATAACAAATTGTTTATGGCGATAACAATTGAAGAATTCTTTCATCGTGTGAACTTTCATTTAATATGTGTGTTTTTGTACAATGTAAGAATCCATTAATAAGAACAGTTTTTCGTGGAATAAATTTAAATATTGTAAGCAATTGTAAGTAAAATTATGTAAGTATTTGTTTTTTAAAAATTACATAAAATTATATTGCTTCCTTAAAATAATGTTTATTAGGTTTCAAATTATTTATACTTAAATATTTAAACTGAGTTAAAAATATTGTCAAGTTTCAGATTGTTTAAAAACAAAAAGTATTTAACTTGATTTTGTATGAAGTGGGGTAGTAAGAGTGTGAATCAATATGGCGGATTCCTTATAAAAGACGTGTCGGTAGTTGAGAATGGCAAATCTTCAAAAGTCGTCAGCGGAGCAAGATGCTGTTCGTTAAAGAGACAGTGGAAGTGAAGTTATAGTATATTGTTGGCGAATTTCTACTGGGCGATGAGGCAATAACAAGTGGAATTTTATATATATTGCTATATTATATCCAATTACTACAGTTTAAAGGAGATATGGTACGTAAACGTGTATATTTTATTCCTTTTTTATTTTAAATTTTACTTTTAATATATTATTAACATTATTCCTTTCCTTGATGTACCAACATCTAAACGACACGAGGATTAAAATATATTTATATTGATAAATAAAAAATTTGTCATTTTAGTAAATTTGGCTAAATTAAATTTTGTATAAAACTGTTTTATTTTTTGCACGTTGAAAAATATTTAAATTTCAAATAATACTGGTATTCTTTTTTAGTAAACTACCCTCTTTTATTTGACACATCTACATTCGACGTCAGTAAATATAAAAAAGGTATTTTAAATATGTCGACGTCCATTTTATGCACGAATTTTATATTGTTTGTTTCCAGGTCTGAGCATCATGGTAAACCGGAATGCTACCTCTTCTTCCGAGGCGCTCGGAGGATAGACAAACGCGCTGTAGCTACGATAACTGTAGCTATAGTGGGCAAAAAAAACAATTGTGTGTGTGTGACCGCTGGCGTGATCGATATTTCATCCAGGCATGTTGGACAATCGGGAAAGCCAACTAAACGGAGGAAAGAGGTTTCGTTCAGAGAAACGAAACCACATATATAGTACGTTTTCAGAGTTGATCATGGGTAGCGACTTGATTCAATAATTTCGTTTGGTTTTTACTTCTTTTTGTATATTGTTTAGATTAAGTATTATTATTATTGGTTATATTTTCGGCAATAATGTTATTTTCATTCCTTCATACTTTTGCATTTAAATGTTAGTGGTGTGTTTTTTCTTCGATAACTTACAATTTGTAAATGTACAGAAATATTACTTAGGTGTAGAAATAATTCGACGGTGGCAAGATTCTGTTAGATTACTGTATTAGTGTTAATTATTAATATTAAGACGATAAAAAGAATATATGTATTAATATCGTACAACTGCGTTTTCTTTAACACTTTCCATAATTTATATAAAGTAAAGATAATTAATTGATGCATTTACGCTCATGCCAAACTCTTGGGACGTAAGTGTCCACCAAGGCTTTTTTATGTTTTTTTTATTTATTTATTTATTTGCTTGAACATGAGTACTTAAAGGTGGCAAGCAATAATAGGATTTATACATGTTCTGCCCGATAAAGGGCGTGCAAAATTATAAGTAGTATACATTTGAACATACAATACAATATAAACACAAGTTTTAAGTTCAATTATACATTGTTATTCATCCAATAGAATAAAACTTATTTTACTTAACACCAACCACTTTCTAACCACTGAATTTGTTTAAATGAAAAAGTACACAATTAGTCATAATATTTTATTATTAATAAAAGTAGTTGCTATGGGATAATGTGTAAAAGAATTAGATTTTTATTATATTTGGGGTAAAGGTTTTTTTTTGTTCTAAGCTGTTGTTGTTTAGCATATAAACAAATGGAAAATTAATTGGAACATGGTAGCTTCTTAGTTGTATGGTGCAAGCCGATTTTGATACGAAATCTCATCAAAATCAGTTCATTAGTTGTGGCTTGATTGATACATAGACATCCAAACATCTAAACAATCTTTAATAATTTATGATATTAGTAAGAAGGGTAGAATTAATATCGAGTTAAGTGACTGTAGTCCACCTGATTATGAAAGGTTAAAGAAGTCCCAATGTAAAAATACGCGGGCGAAGCCGCGGGTTACAGCTAGTAATATATAATTAGATAACTTTATAAAGTTAGATTAGAGAAGGAAATTTAGTTTTGTTAAGCGACTAAGGTTGGTTTTGTAACTCGGTAAGCAGATGCTTTTTATAAAGATTTTTAAAGCCTAACAAGGATCTCGAGTTTCGAAGAGGTGGTGGCAAATTATTCCAACACTTAGTCGCATGGTATCTAAAGCTTCCTCTAAACATGGTAGTGTGGTGTCTTGGCATGCTCATTTTGTATAGCCGTCCTCTAGTGTCATATGTTGTGTTGTTATGTCGGACCGATGATAATTTAGAGTATAAATACTCCGGCACTTTGGTTATAACAACATCAAATAGAAGACACGCGAGGTGTAGCTTTCTGCGCCTCTCCATGTTTAGCAGACGAGCACGGAGCAAGTATGGAGTGATGTGTTCACGACGAGGGATATCCCAACAGTAACGAATGCACGAATTTTGGACACGCTGAATTGCGTTCTTCGTGCGAGAAAGAATTCGTGTACCATACATGATATCAGAATAATTAAATTTAGATAAGACCAAAGATTCGCATAGCCTTAAACGCAATACGGGCTCAATGTAACGCCTAATCCTGTAAAGGAGCTTCAAACGGTAGTAGCAGTTAGCAATTGTTTTGTTGATATGCTTCTCAAACCTAAGACCTTCGTCAAAAATGACTCCTAGATTTCGTGCTTCACTTACTCTTTGTATTCCTATTCCTTTAATGTGTATCATTACCGCTTGACGCTCAACTTTTTCTATCATTTTCGGTGTGCCCAAGATCATATATTTTGTCTTATCTGCATTAAGAACTAGTGCATTATTTACTAGACGGTATTTAACGAAACTTGGTACAATTATTTTCCATACTCCTGAGCTGGTTCTTGTATACTTTTCATCACGCTACAGGGGAAGGGAAAAGTTGGGAAAACGGGAGAAGTTACACCATTTTTCATCAGTACAGCAACTTTAATCATAGTTTACATTCTTATTACAACAACGTTTAGCTATGCATGCGGTGTTTACCTACCTTAAATTGTACGCTTAGTTCTAAGATTAATTCTGTATTCATGTGTTTTACTTCAGTGTAATTATTTCTGGTAAACCAATAAATAAATTAATTTTTAAGCTTCCGTCGCGTGTGTAACCTTAATGGTTATAGATACACAGACATTGCGCGCCTTCATAAGAAACTGAAGTTTTTAGTCAAAAATCAAAATAATTTTTCAAATCTATGGCAGTTGAGCGCGTTAAACATAATAATGATTCTGCTTTTTTTCGAGTAAAGATAACGTACATTGTTCTACGATTGTATCGGTATTGATTGGATAAATACGTGTAGATAAATTTTAAGATAATTGAGACAAAAACAAAAATAATTACAGTACACATTATTTTTAAGAAACTTATATGAATGACGAGAAACTGTCGACTCAACTCAACTTGAAATGTTTAAAAAACGAATTATCGCTCATTGGTTGAAATTGGACCATAATAAATTTAAATTATAATTAGAGTTTGTATGCGTGTAACAAATACTCGTGTGTCAAACGCATGATAGTGTGTGTAATGTCTTATGTCCTTTATAAGCTTGACTATTGAAAAATATTAGCGTTTTGCATTTCTCCTATATCAATATATATACATATTTATGTATATAAAACTCAAAGTTGACTGACTGACTGACATAGTTATCTATCAACACGCAGCCCAAACCGCTGGACGGATCCGGCTGAAATTTGGCACGCAGGTAGGTGTTATGACGTGAAACCGCTACGAAAGGATTTTGATCAAATCCCACGGGAACGGGGAAAGCAGGAGCGGGGCACAGCTAGTAAACTATAAGTTTGCGAAATTTCACACTACATCTGCGCAGTTTTGCAACGAGTCCAAAATTTACGTATATATAGATGTAATCATTATAATTATCTATAAGTCATCTACTTTGCATAGTACAAGCTTTGCTTAGTTTAGGACTAGATGGCGGTGTTTAAAATGTCCAGGAACATTTATTTATTTTATAGATGTAATCGAAACAACTAAAAAACCCGGAAGTGTACCTAGCACTACAGAATCTTAACCAACCTATACATAAATTTAGAAACACTTACATGATTTTCCAAATCATTTTGATCCCACACTTAAACTCACTCTATGTTTATAAAAATACATTTTAGAATATTTACACGGATATCAAAAGCATTCGACACGTTACGATACAATTATTATATGAAACATACTTGTATTATCTTATCTGTATTCGCCATCTTGAATTCTATCTTATCAACTTTGCTCTATGGCAGTTTTGGCGCGAAATTTACTATGCCATTTCATAAATAGTTTAAAAAAACAGGCCTTTTCTGTTTCGATTTTTTAACACATTGCAATAATAAAAAAACAACAATTGTGTTATTCATAGAATATTGTTATCAATATGTTAAATGACTCATTTTTGTTTATCACACATTTTTTTTCACAACATTGTAAAGACCTTCAGTTGATAACGTTAATATTTCGGGTGCTCGTTCGGTTTTTCATCAGGGTCACCAGGTACATCAGATCTTCCATGATTCTAGTTTTGATAGTTTTTCCTCTATGTAGAAACTCCACCTATATACCAAATTTCTGCGCTCAAGGTCAACAGTCAGCGTCGAAAAGCCGTGAGTCGAAAAAGGTATAGCAGGTACTTTTGTGTTTTGTTTTAGCAGCTTTGCTCTCAACGTGTCACAGGCACTGCCGAGCCCCCAGATAAACTATCTTGTTTACTATAATATCTCTATATAAACCCCACCGGCCAATACATAGGTGTCAGCAATATTTTATGTATATAATAGCTCGTATTTTTAGTTTACGGCTTCTCTCGTAATGGTCGCAATACCACCTAAGCTACGGAAGGGTTAGATCTACCGGCTTAGCTTGAGAGCACCAGTAACGCGCGGGGTGCAGGGGACGAATCCCTTCTCAAATTAGCATTGTGAATTTGTATCAGTGTTGTGTAATGTGTTGTTATTAAATATAGCAATAAACTGGTATTAAAAATATTTTTGTGTGTGTTTTTAAATACAATTACGCCACAACCTAACAGAGCGTACATAATAAAAATGTTTCCAGTACAACTCCCCAAGCAGCTGCAGCCCATGAAGTACCAGGTGCAGTACCGCGCGCCGTCCCCCCCAGCACCTGGAGTGACTCGCACCCCAGAGGAGATTGAAGCTGAACTGAAGAGGGTGGAAGCAGAGTATGAGAAGCTCGCCCTGGTGTTCTTTGAGTGAGTCAACTAACCCAGGAGTTCCTTCGATACATATCGCACTCACGAGTTTACTTACATGTTTAGACGCCCTAGTTTCAGCGGGAGTGTGTAGTAGTTTAAAATAGGCGACAAATGATGGGGAGAGGGGCAATTATTCCTGGCGATGCCCCTCTATACTTCTTGCGACGCACCAGGGCGTCCCAAAGCATAATTTGGGAACCTCTGAACTAGACTATTGTCCAAGGATATGATTCCGAAAATGGATTGAAAAAATGTTAGATAATATGAATATCTTGAAAACCAAAGGATTTTTACGCAACATAAAATATAATTTTCTGAACCATAATAACCTATACCTGCAGGTGCCATAAAAATACACTAGCAATTTATGCTTAAACGATATCTTTAAATGAGGTTTCTTATCTATACGAATATTATAGGAAAGATTTGATTTTTTGTTTGTTTGTGTGAATTGAATAGGCTCCGAAACTACTGGACTGATTTGGATGAAATTACAGAGATTCTTTGAAACCCGAAGAAGGACTAGTTTTTATCCTGAAAATACTACGGAAACGGGCGATATGAGCGAGTGAAACCGCGGAGCTCAGCTAGTCATTAATATGTGTAATAATATTAATAAATTCTCTGTTCTTCTCGTTAAATATACGGGTATGATTTGAAAAACATTGACATCATAAGTTATTAAAGCTGTAATGATATAATTAATTATTAATTACCTTAATCATAAGTGACGAATTTTGTTGTATGAATTTTTACGTAACCTATGCATTTATTTTCAACGTTTTTAACGAAAAATATCATAAATGGAAAAGTATGTCTGTCCCTTCTTCACGCCTAAACTACGGAACCGATTTGGATGAAATTTTGCACACAAATTGTTTCAAACCCGAGAAAGGACATAGAGTGGGTATTATCCCGGATATATTATATCCCACGAAGACGAGTTATAATATAAATATATGTTTTATAAATTTACTTATATAATATATATATATAGTTGAAATAAATTGTCGTGCACTTCGAAATACCTGCTTTCACTGCAATATTTTTACTACGCCTAAAGTTTGCCTGGTAGAGATCGCCTAGAGCCCGCCCATTGTACGGAATATTTTATTTTAAATCTTATAATTTGTATTACTCTGTATCTACTGTACAATAAAGAGTTTCTATTGTATTCTTTTCTATTCTATTCTATTGACTGTTCTTAAATCTAGGTTGCCGCAAGATATAATGTGGACGGAGCCGCCTGTAATATGCCAATGGCAGGAACAAAGAAAACTGTGGACCAGCAACTACGTGAACGATTATAAATTTAACGAAGATAAACTTACTATACAGTTTAGGACTGGTGTTTTGTGTGAGTACAAGTCATGAATAAACGAATAAATAACAATATATTAATTGCACATAGAAAAAAATATGGAAAGAACAGCAACAAAAATAGAAATAGGCAATAGCAATAGGCGCTTTTAAACGATTTCTTTCAGACAACCTAAGAAAAAAAAAATTTAACAGTTTTAGATGGAGTGGAGTGGTGCATTAGAAAATTATTTGTGAAACCCAGTACGATTAGGTTTCACAAATAATTTTCTAATAATATGAATATACTTGATAGAATGTTTTGAAATAAATACGTCTTTTACACTATTTCCACAATCCATTTGAATTCAGTAAAAATAATTAATTATTTTTATAATATAAATGTCAAAATTAAGGTTTGTGTGTTTGGATGCATGTATGTCAATCACTCTGCATCTGTTAAACGGATTTTGATGATATTTTCAGGGCCAATAGGTATAGCAACACTGAGATATGGCAATATGCCATACCAAGGATGGGATGTGCGACCGGATCCAAATGGGTGAGACAAAGATATTTATTTATGAAATGAACCGTCGTTTGTATTTACCTTTTCATAAAAAAAACTCGAAAGTATAATTAAGACGTAAGATTTTACATGGTAAAGCATGCACGGGGCATGCGGTTCACCTGATGTTAAGTGACTGACCGCAGCCCATGAACATCTACAACAACAAAGTGTCGCAGATGCCTTGTAGCTTGAAGGAAGAGGAGGATAAGTATAGGATTTATGTTGGGAAATTGGGAGAGGAGTACAACAGGATCGGAAAGGAATGGGATGGGGATACAGGCCTTGAGACCTTACTCACCATACGAAACACAGTGCAATTTTCACTTCATTTCTACTTCAAGCCGATTTTCTTCTCAATAGGTGGTAGTTACCCTGGTGCAAGCTTGGCCTAAGTGTGCAATGTTCGGCTCCCACTCTTTTGTTGCTGAAGAACATCTTCAGCAGCAGAATTAAGTGGCGACAGAGATAATGCAGCAGAATTATCTCTGTCGCCTCTTACGACACCCACGGCTAGAAATGGGGTGACGACACTCGTATTCTACCCCATCCCCACAGGGGATCATAGAAGAGGCATCATACAAGTTTTCAGCTTGCCTCAAACACGTATCTAAAATGGTCCCAGCTCTCTTACGATTTAATTAAACCACGGAATAGAAAAAACAAGTGGAAATGCCCTAGTGCTTCTTTAGTATGAGAACCAATGTCGCCAAACTCACACATTGACAAATTAAATCGTACAATGCATACAAAAGAAGCAATGTCAAAAATTGACAAAAAAACAATTCGGTTTAAAATCGTATTTATTGTTATTTAAAATTAAGTCTTTTTGTATGTCAGTAAAGTAGTAATTAGTTTATCTGTTGAATCAATTTTCCATCTAGAAAAACTAATTTATCGATATCAACAAATTTGTCACATCCCTCATCGAAGCTTCTAGAACTTATATCATTTGATTTAGGTACGTATTAAAGTCAATTATGTACTTTAAGTCAACAGCATAAGGTATCTTTTAATTTGAAAAAAAAATACGAATTTGTGATTTTCACAATAATTTACATTTTATTGTATTAAAACAAACTTTTATATTTGCTAGTGATGAAATACATCGCCATGAGACTTATTTATTATGCTGGATCGTTTTTACAATTTATAATTGCGAATAACGCCTGATTTCAATATATTATATCTGAAGTCGAGACGTCATGTCAAGTCGTCACATTAAGTAGCGAATAGCGACTGGACCAATGTTGTACAAATGTACAAAGTTAAAAGTCGCAGGCTAGAGCAGCAGGGCACTTCCACTTGTTTTTTCTATTCCGTGAATTAAACGCACACACATTTTTATTTTGACATTTGATGGTTACTACATTGATTCGACTTTTCCCCAGAAAAGGCGTCATAATAACCGTGACGGGCGTGTCCATAACCGTCACGTGGGTCTGCGCGGGCAACACGGTCAAACTGAAGTGGATCGCCAACGCAACCACGTCCGCACTGAAACAGCACTTCAATAAACCGTACAGTGTTAAGAAGATGATTCAGGTGAATGATTTTTTTTTTTTTTTTTTTTAGAGGAAGGGGGCAATCGAGCAGGCGATCCACCTGATGGTGAGTGGTCAACGCCGCCCATAAGCACCCACAACACCAGGGGTCTCGTGGATGTGTTGCCGGCTTGTTGTTGCTTTTTATGTTATAGCGGGCAAGCGGGGCATGCGGTTCACCTGATGTTAAGTGACTGACCGCAGCCCATGAACATCTACAACAACATAGTGACGTAGATGCTTTGCTTGAAGAAGGGGAGAGGATTAATGACGGGAAATTTGAAGAGGAGTACAACAGAATGAGAGAGGAAAGGGATGGGATTAAAGGCCTACAGGCACCCGCTCACCGTAAGAATGTATTCTAACCCGTCGCCACACGGGTATGATTGATTCCTATGAATGATTCCTATGAATAATTCTTTATTCACATTATCATTATCTGAAATCATGATCAGAAAGTTCTGTTCTATAAAAAGGACGTTTAAAATATGGTGTAACACGGACGTAAAAAATAAGTATGGTGAGGAAAATAAAAATGTGCTATGACTCTTTCACGATCTATACTTAGCATTTGAGAGAGTCTCACCTTATGACTGAAATTAAGTCACTACGGCATTAAATTTTAACATAATCTCAAACATGCTAAAATAGATCTCAAACTGATCATATAAATGGAGAACGATCTTTTAGATCCTCGATAACTATTAGCTTATCTCAAGGTTCCATTTTAGGCCCACCTAATTTTTTAATACATATCAGTGACTCATCCTCTTATGTTAGGGATATTTGTTATATCTGTTTGATATGACCTTGTCTATAGGTTACGGTTCTACTTCATTATATTTATCTGTATAACAATCATTGATATTGGTACATTGATTTTAGTCATCATTATTGTATTTCAATGAACTTATACATCATATATAGAAATAGAAATAGAAATTATTGGCACGGTTAAAACAGCAATGGTCTATTGCGCCGAAGGGTGTGGGTTCGATCCCCACGAGTAAAAAATTATGATGTTATGAACATTGTAGTTTTCTACTGTCTGGATGTTATCGAATAGTATAGTATCGTGTATGTATTTACAAATTCTATCAGTTATCTAATTTCCATAGTGCAGGCTTTGCTTAGTTTGGGACTAGATGGCGTTGTGTTAAATGTCCTGGATTTTTTTTCTTTAAGATAATGCGTGAAGCAGCCTGCGACTTCTTCCCCGACTTCGACGGTCATAACCACATGGAGGGTTCCTGCCCCAAGGAGTGGGTCGCCGAACGACACAACTACCATGCTATGGCATTCTTGTCCAGGGCTTATAACTTTCAATGGAGTAGGTTAGTGAAGCTTTCTTTCTTTTTCTTTTCAAAAAAAAAATCAATACAAATGATGACACAACTAAGTCTTAAGTAGAAATGTGATTAGAAATAGATAATCAAATAATAAAAACCAGCAATCAATCAATATAAACTATAAAAAGGTCCCTTCCGCTTGATGGAAGGGGTAACTGGATAGAAAAAAAAAAGAAACTACCACGCTATGGCATTCTTGTCCAGGGCTTATAACTTTCAATGGAGTAGGTTAGTAAAGCTTTCTTTCTTTTTCTTTTCCTTTTTCTTTGTTCAAGGCGTTTCAAAAGAGTTGATGTGTTACTTAAGGTTAGGACAAACAAAATCAATGTATAAACATAATTAAAATGTGTTTATATGCAATAACTTGATCAATTTGTTAATTAGCAAATGCATTTTTTTATTTAATAGCATTTGAGTATCATACAAAAATGATGTTATAGCATAAGGCTTTTATTCCTATTTATAGCTTTAATTATTAGAATTGATAAATCTGAATATGAAATCCCTTTACAATCATATTTTGAATTAAGTTATTTAAATTCTATAGAACGTAATGGCAAAGAAAACAATGCATTAACTGATAATAATCCTAATGTTTTCAAATGTTAGATACCTGATATAACAAAAATCCAATTAAAATTATGAATATCAAAATTTGCATGTTTGAATTTTTGTTACTCATCCACAGAAAACGACAAAGCGTAAATATACTTTTTATTAACATGCGTTGATTTACATTTTTTTTATTACATTAGGAAATTCTTAAAATTAGGTGGAACGTAGCGGCTGGCAGTCGAAACATTGTCATGCAGTTGCGAGAGGCCGTAGATAAGAAAAGAGAGGTGTGAGGAACATATTCTAGTGTATTAGTTTTTAGTTATAATTAAACCGCTATGTAAAATCGTGTAAAGGCGTAAAAAATCAATGAGAAGTGAAAAACAAAAGTCAAAGTCAATGTCAAAACGTTTATTTTCCAAATTGGCCTCTTTCGAGGCGCTTTTAGAACGTCATATTCATTTACATTATTAATATTTTTTGTTTACCAACGATTCGGAAAAGGATATCAATTATTCTTTAAATTATAAAGGTTAATTTTTAATAAGCCCTACTACTCACCTACCAGGTCTACAGTTCCATGTCAGGGTATAATAGAAGAAGCATCAGACAAGTTATCAGCATGCCTCAAACATCTCCCAAAAATGGTCCTAGCTCTCGGAATATTAGAAACACTTTCTGTTCATCGAATAAAATAAATAGGGATGTTTAAATTCTCGGCTCCTAAATTAAATTTTACTTTTACATTTTGAATTCTTAATTTTCCGTTCTCGTTTCATTCTCTTACTCATGTGCACTTCATTGATTTTTTCACTGAAATATTATTATTGTATCTCTTATTCAGGGTAAATTTCAACTATTGCATGTAACTCCGCAAAGAGCTTGCATACTGAAGTGTAACGAACTATCCACGGAATTTAGCACGGATCCCGCGCTAGGAATGAAGGTAAATATGAAGTGATATATATACAGGGTGTAGCTTAAAGAGTGGATAATGTAAATAGAGGACGTTTTTATTTATTTTATTTTAACTCTTTATTTGTACAATAAATAGTGAAATAAAGATACAAAGAAATACTATTCTAAAATAAAAGTAATTGTACAAGTAGGCGACCTTATCGCTTAACAGCGATTGACGTTATGACGGTTCAGAACAGTATATTTTATGTTCAGTAAAACTACCTACATTTTGGAGATATTCAATATTTTCGAAAATTAAAAAAATATATCCTTTGTTACACTTTTTTGTGCCAAGACTGCAAATGGAAATTTTCAATCTGTTTTTGGAATCATGTCCCCGTAACTTATTTATAGGTGCCATATTTATCACTCTTTGAACTACACCCTGTGTAGAACGTTATTTTTTTTGAATAAACACATTATATTTAATAACACATTATACAATTCAACCCAGACCTAAAAAAATATTTAATATTTAAAGTATAATTTCTTGTTTATTTTGAACAGTGTCTCGCGGTATCACCCGCGTATAACTCGAGATAAAAGTCTATCCTATGTCCTTTACCGGCTTTCAAACAATCTCTGCACAAAATTTCGTCGACATCGGTTCAGTAGCTTAGCCGTGAAGTGACAAACATACAAGCAGTCAGAGTCCTTTTGGCATTTATAAAAAAATAGGTTAATACCAAAATCACACCCGCTTTTCTATCACTTATATTATATATCATATTTTTATATTAATAATAAGATATTTTTGTATGTTTGTTTCACAGTTCTACCCAGACCTATTCACGCTGAACATGTCCTATGGCTCAGTGGATGCTAGACGGTCGACATTCAACATGAAGTATCAACTCGTGGAAACGGTGTTCGAAATGTTACAAGAGCTAAAATTATCGAGTTACTCGTAATTTACCATCAAATGTAGTAAAATTCAAACAATGAGAAAAGG
>LQNK01000946.1:16055-61202 GCA_001586405.1 Phoebis sennae
ACTTCTTTTGTATGCATTGTACGATTTAATTTGTCAATGTGTGAGTTTGGCGACATTGGTTCTCATACTAAAGAAGCACTAGGGCACTTCCACTTGTTTTTTCTATTCCGTGATTCATACTATACTAGAAAATATATGGAAATTGACAATCAAATTTTGTTTTCATAAAAAAACCCCTTTAAAACATTTAATTTTATATGGAAAGTACTCGTTAAAATAAACACAAGAAAATGCTGTGGTTGAAAAACTGTGTATTTTTTTATTCATATATTACATTCGTAAACAAAAAACACTCCTTTATAATACATATTACTTGAGACGTTAATAAATGCTTCTTTTCTTAAAATTTGACAACCCAGAAAAATCAGAATCGTTAAAAATATTTTTTTAATTTTTCTTTCTACATAAAAAATACAGCATTGTTCTCTTATCTTCAAACAATGTTTCTAAAACATTCCTTTCATTCATAAACAGTACTTTGTTCCAAGTAGCTGATTTTACACCAATTTTAAACTCAAAAATATCCTTGTTTTAACATTATTTAACATTTTATTTTTTACCAAGTGTCATATCATACCAAGTGACATATTTTTTTATTGAGTGATATAAATCTAACCTATTTTAATTTCATTAAAAATCACTTTAAGTGTAATATTATAATTCCATGTGGAGTATATCATAAGACCTTTAAAACTTAAAAATATCTCCATTTAATATTTATTTATTGATACAAATGCTATGTCATGATTCTTCTACCAACGACGTTGACTTGAATTTTTTCATTTTTAATTTTGATAATCTGTGGGTTTAAAAAATGGCGCGATTCGACTACGATACGATATTCTATAGAGTTTTCTGCGCTACGATACTGGGTATTGCGTTTACATTTACCGTTATTTTGACTAATGTTTTTATAGATATCGACGGACTGTTATCGAAGAAAGATGGTGAGTAAATTGGTTAATTAATAAGTAATTTATCTGTAATGGTTTGTTCCGGTATAATATCCGTGTTTGTATTTATTAATCTTTACATTAAGTTATTGCTGTCGTTTTTTAATGATTGACCATTAACTTTTGATGGACATTAAAAAATTGTTTATTTAATACCTGACATTTAGCTTTCGGCAATATTGTAAAAATGTGAAAAATAATTAATTTACCTTTTTTTATTTAATGTATACTTATGATTTTTGCCCTACGAATTACGGTGTGAAAAATATTTAAATTGACAACACCCATATATGCCGAAACAGCTCTGTTCTGTAAAACAAAAAAAAAATTGAACGCAAGTATTTTACTACTTACTAGACCAAAACAAATTTAATCATTGTAACTACTAATTATCGAAATTGCTTAAATCTCTAGAAAAATAATGTAATTTCTGAATAATAATACAGTTAAATGTCCGCTTTTTTAATTTTAGACAGCGTGCCTCAATCAATCCCAAACAGTATTGAAGACAGATATAAAACAATGGAAAATAATAAAAACGAAGTGGAATATAACGACGAAACAACTTATTTGGATGAAGCGGACTCGTATAGAGCTAAACGATCATTAGGTGAAGATATTGGCATAATATAATATAATAACTTATTTACTAACTACTAACTTACGTAACTTATTTTTTGGTTTGCTGCTACAAACATAAGTCGAGATCAGCTGGAGGATCAATTCGGCTGAAGATTCATAGTGAGATAGCATAGGGCCAGGGAAGGATAAAGATGCGATTAATCCCGGAAATACTACGGGAACGGTCTATATACGCGGGTGAAACCGCGGGGCACAGCTTGTTATCTATAAATCCCCTTTCTGTGTCTACAAAATATTTTCTGAGTTAAAATAAATTTTTCATTTATTTTGTAATTAAAATATTTTAATTAGAAACACTCTCCATTCGTGAAATAACAAAATGAGTTGGGATTACTACCTTATTAAATTAATTTTTCAAAAACCCAATTTCTAAAGAGAGACTCCTTTCAGCATTTTGATATTCATCATAGTTTTGGCTAAGTTAACTCATTTAAAAAACCTCTCTTCCTGAAACAAAATAGCTCAACTGTACCAATTTTAGTCCATCATTTATGACTATTTCTTCCACAGAGCCAGATGATCTAATGTCCCAAGTAAAAAATCCAAACATAAAGAAAATTCTGACAAACAAACTAGCAACGCTTCTAGAAGAATTAGACGAAGAAGAATCTAATAAAAGCGTTAAAAGTGAAAAGGAAACAAGGAGAAAGGAGGATTTAGATGAACCAGGAAACGACAATATGCTACACTTAGCAATGCATAATATTCTATTACAAGGTATTATAGGACATATGGATTTGAATGATGTCTATAAAAAGGTACATTTGCTGATCAGGAATTTTTATAACACCCACAATTCAGGTAATTAAATTTAATTGTATTATAAAATCTAAATTGTATTTAGTTCATAAGTAGCAATATAACATGTATAAATGACAGTACGAATCATGGAAAAATATAAAATTACTCAACTACGTAAATAAACATTTTTATCATATGATATTTTATTGTATTAAATAGTAGATATATTTTATAGATAAACAAAAACAAGAAAATGATAAAACAGAAGTTTCGAAAGAGTTTGAGGTGGAGCAAGTAAAAATACCGAATACGGAAGAAAACAAATTTTTTGAAGAACTTCTGAAATGTAAAACATTACAGAACCAATTAAAAGGAGATGTAAAAAATAAAACACTAAAATTGGATTCAAATTATAAAGGTATAAAAAAATAGTACATTAAATAATTTGTTTATCAGTATATAACCAAAGAAATCATTCCCTTAATGTTTAATTTATTTGGTCAGTGATATTTTAATTTTTTTTTCAGAACCCAAGAAGCTTTTTATAAAAACCATCATCGAAATAAATGAGAATAGGAAATTGAATAACGATTACGAATCGTGAGATTTTTTATTAATTTTATAAATACATTTACTATTATGGAAAAAATGAATTATTTTAATCATAACTATTATTTTTCAGACAAGATAAAGACATCATCGGACTAATTAAATTGATATATAATGGCAAATCTATAAAATTTCAAAAAATGGATGACGAAGAAACACAAAAAGCTACAAACAAGCCTCCTATAGAAAATAATGCATCCTCCAAAATTAAACAAATACATAATAACGCAAAGAACAATAATGAACAAAATGTTGATGAAAATCTTATGTCGAATCCTGTTTTTAACAAAGTTATCGAAACATACTTGAAACAACATTCCATTAATAACTCACCACAAATCGATGACAAAAAAACAAACCGTTTGAAAAGACAAATAAAAATACATTACAGAGATAAAAACGGCTCAACACACAAACCCAAACCAACCCATGACAAAATAAAGAAAGACGATGAAGAATTGTATATAGAAATTGAAACGCATTTTGATGGAAAAGGCAGCAAAGGTGAAAAAAAGAAAAAGCTAGTACGTAATCTCATAGATAAAATACAAAAAGCTATCCACGAAGATAGTAATAATGAACATGATAAAAAGATATCTTTGAAGCATATACGAGTTAAAAAGCGGAATCAAGATCCTATTAAACCGAAGCATGGTTATTTCTTAAGTAATATTGTACCTTCGCTCCTTAATGTTGATCATAGAGAAGTTGATCCTATAGGAAAAATATTACCGGTTGAAAATATCTTAGATAATCACGGTGAAAATTGGAAACGTACACATTATGGTCCTTCATTTTTAAATCCCTCAAAATCAGTGAATTCTGCTGAAATGGGCGAACTTGTAATTCGTTATGATAGCATATTAAAAGATGAAATTCCAAAACGCATACAAAAGCCGCTGACCGGTCAAGATAATAAATCCGATTCTAATAATATGACATTTTATTTAAAAGATATTGATGGTTCTGGATTTTCTGTTGGTTTCAATCAATATGTAGATGAACCACCAGATACTGATAGTTTGAAATTATTCAACGGCCTAGAGAATCTTATTCAAGAATATCATAAAAGTTATGACAGTGAAGATGTTAATAATATTGATAAAGTGGATAATATTGTAGATGAGCAATATACCAAAAGACAACAAGAAAGCCTTAAAACTACCCATGATATCACTAGGCGATCTGTGAAGAGTGAAACCCCTACAAACTACAGAGCTTTTCTGAAAAGAATGATTTTTCCTTTAACCTTTTACAAAAACGTAATAGGTAATTCTAAGTTAAGACAAAGTATCAGTAATGATCATTTTGCAAAAAAGAGTAATTATCAGATGTATCCCGAAAATATTAACATAATATCAAAACCAATAAGAATCAAAGACTTAACAATCGCATTCAGTAACAATTATTACAATGAAATTACACCAAGACAAAACTTTAATAAAATACAAAGAAAAAAGCGTTCATTAATTGTGCAGAAGATTTCAAATCTAAAATCAAAAATAAAACTAAATAAATTTCTTAACACTAAAAAGTTGATCAATAAAAAATTGTATTTAAAAAGTAAGAGAAATAAAAGGCAAATTAATAAAATAAGAATCATAGCAAGAGACAGAGTAACTCGACCTGAAAAACCTTCAAATGAAAATTTACTTCTGGTAACACCCGATTCATATCCTGGTAAGAAAACCTTAGTTAAAGATACTGAAATCCCCGATATGGCAGAGGAAAGTGATACACAAAATGGCGACTTTTTACCATTATCAGAGTTCTTGGATTACTCAAATCAACCGATTTCGCCCTTAGAGGGACAGAAGTTACAACAAGCTGCGCTCATGTCAAAATACCCACATATATTTTTTGAAGAAATGCCAAAATCAAAGGAATATTCAGAAGAAAAACCGATAAAACCATATAGAATACAAGCTAGGAGGCAAAGATTACAACCAAACGAAGAAAATTTTAATACTGACACTTTATCAAATTTACAAAATGTTCGTGTACCGGGCGTTGAAGATATAGTTAACGCAGTTTTACCACAAGCAAAATCAAATTATAGAATAACAGTAAAAATTACACCAAAAAATATTTCCTCTGAACTAAATTCTGGTTTTAAAGAAATACATACTAGCGTTAATAAAAGTTATGATAAAAATGGTCTTCGATATTTTTCATCTCTAAATGTATCACAAATATCTAAAGTGGAAAACCTCACAGACACAGACACTGCTAAAACACAAAATGTTTCTGATTTGAGTCGAAAATTTATGCCAATGACTATGGTTAAAAAAGTTGATGGAGGAAAAGAAAAAATGAAACTATTATTGGAATTGCATCAAAAAAGAATTGACGAACAGTTAGAGAACTTACAACAGGAGAGATTGTTTTTAGAAAATTTCTTGGATGAGAGGAAAGAAAGTATACCCTATTACCAAAATGTACCAGTAAATGTACAAGTATTTAATACAGATCCTACATCAACATCAACAACAACAATTCAAACAACAACAAGAGATACAACAACTATTCCATCAACTATGAAAGTCTTTGAAGTCACTACAAAACGAACAGTTTCAGACGAAGAAAAAGACTTTTTAATAACAACTATAAAACATAACGATAACGCAACGAAAGAAATTTTAAGGAAAATCGACGATAATACAAAATGGTTGATGATGTTTTTAAACAAATTAACTGCGCATTTAGAAAAAGATAAAGAACGTGTGGATTGGAAGGATTTTGCACCGAAAAATCAACTTTTTCGGCAAATGTATGAATTTCGAAATAATACCCAAGCAATACCTTATATTTATGCTTTCTCTCCGCCAGCTGAAAATCCGTCACTAAATTCTATTTTCCCTGAAAATAATGCAATAAAAACAAATAATTTAAAGCAAAATGTTAAAGCAGTTAATAATTTTATAACACGAAATCAATCTAGGTTTTTTATTGACGAATTGGAAAATATGAACCCAGATGTTTCGGCTACAATAAAAATTAATACTACACATGTCTAACTATTAAGTTATTTTAATATTAGCAATTATTTTATTGTATTGTTAACTTTTTTATTTAAGAATAAATTCGTATGATTTAAATATAAAGTAATTATTTTTCATGTAGTTTTATTTTAGTTCTACATATATATAGTTTAGTTCTATCAAAAAAATATATAATTACGAATTCTCGACAATTTATTAAAGCAATTTTCTTTTAAAATAATATTCTTACCCTTCCTTACTTTTTGATTTATCGATTTAACATCTTTACTAATTAATTCTGCCAAAAAGCCATCCTAATTAAATAAATAGTAATAAAATGTAAATATATTGCATTTCACTCCAATATTTTTTAAAAGCTTACTGATTGATTTATTCCCTACCGGAGTTCCAAAATTCACCCGAAATATACCATCAAGAACTGAGATCTTAACAAAATAAAAAAAAAATCTCTTTCAAAATATTTACCAGATACGACCAGCTTACATTAAAATTAGATGGAGACTGATTGTTGATCCACATTCAATTTTTTACCAATTATTGAACTACAATATTGTCACGTAAATAAAAAGTAACAATCAAAAAGAAATTTGTGGTTTTTTAATAACGTGTGGTTAGCTTTTTTATTTAATGACCACATGGTGTATCTTTAGATATAAGATAAAAGATCATTTTAGATAATATCTTAAGATAAAAATACTATTAGATATCCCCATTTATAAATATATAAATAGGGTTTAATTTGTGACAAGTAGTGTGAATTCGGTGGCGAAGTGAGCTAGTGTTAAAATGTATTATATTAAAGTAAGTTTTTTTAATCAATAATTGATAATAATAGTATATCTTTATTACTACTTTCTGCCATATTTAACTGCGAAAATGTCATAAATACAAAAGTGTAAAGAAAAAAAGATTGTTGGCTTCTTGTAAACCTGTATATTTCTATAACGAAATTGATTAATTTAAATAAATTTTTCTATTTGCGTAAATTTTGTAAGAAAAAGTATTACAAACAAAAATAAATATTTTTTCTAAACATGGCGAATATTACATTATAGCCTAATTTTTTTTTTATTTTATAAATTTCTAACATAATATTATTAATTGCTTTTAATATATTTTTGCAGTTTGTTCTCGTTCTCTTGTTCTTTGAACCTCATTGTATCTTCTCCCACGTTATCAAAAAACGAGAGGTAAGTTAAATATTTTTTTAAAAGTTCGATAAATATTAATAACAGAGTCATCGGAGTCTATTGAGAGCGCTTACAAAAAAATTATAATTAAATCACATAAAGGAAAGGTTATTGACTATCGGTTCAGTGGTTTAGACGTAAAGAAGAGACAGACAGACTTACTTTCGCTACTAAAATATCAGTTAGGAAGTAAGGTAGTTTTTATGTGAACCAATTGACAGGACCAATTTTGTTTTTAAAATAAGTATAGATGAGCTTAAAGAAATTAGATTTTTAACTATGAATCAATTAATGAATGAATATCCTTCATTATACACACATCAAAGAAATTTACAGATGATTACATAGTATAGCTTAAAGGTATAATTGGCGGCCTAACGGCTTTAAAGCCATCTCTTCCAGTCAACCAGTATACTTTTATATTTAGTTTTAAGTTAATGTTTCTAATATCATTAAGTACTACTGGTGCATAAAATAAAGTGTTTATTCATTCATTCATTCATTCAACAGAGAAGTTAATTACGAGAACATTGTATTTTTAAGAATCTAATTTTTCAGGTAACTAATGGCACAGAAGTGTATGAAATTAAGACATTGCCAAACAATGGAATAGAATTTGTTGACCCAAAGCCTAAGGAACCGTCTGTACTGGAGATCGTTTATTATCGAATTATAAGGAAACCCTATGGAGAGGTAAGATATTTAATGTTTATACTTATTAATTTATTCACTTACTTACTTATTGCGGTAGCGCTAAAATCCCAAAGAGTATCTTCTCTTAACACATGAAGCCAAAATATTTGAAATGTTTAATATTAAACAGAGTAAAGTACGTATAAAATAAAATAAATTTAATAATTCTAAAATTAGTTGTATATATTTTTATAATTAGTAGGATTATATACAGGACAAGGTTTATATGAATTAAAAAAAATATTAATTTGGTTGCACCCGTACAAAACCGGGGCGGGCAATTTTTATTGTTACATCATCCTTTTAAAAAAATAAAGCCGTTCATAAAAAATTTACACTTACAATTTTGTACTACACTTTAAGAGAATAAAAAAAAATCTTTCATATTTTTAAAATTGATCCCTGACTTCGCTGTAATTTAACAAGATACCAATTACCTACCGTCAAAGATTCCCCCATTTACACCTATTAAAAGAAAAGATAACATTCAAGTTACTGATTGCGTAATCTTGCAGTATTGCACTGTGTTTCGTACGGTGAGCTGGTGCCCGGAGGCCTGTATTCCCACCCCATCCCCATCCTGTTCTACTCCTCTCCCAACTTCCTATCATTAATCCTCTCCTTATCCCCTCCCCTTCCTCCAAGCCGGCAAGGCATCTGCGACACTCCTATGTTGCAGATGTTCATGGGCTGCGGTCAGTCACTTAACATCAGGTGAACCGCATGCCCCGCTTGCCTGCTTTAACATAAAAAAAAAATCTTATACAAGAACTAACAAATACGTTAAAAGTAGATGACAGAGAATACATACAAAATGCATTGCAGGTGAAGTCCAAGAATGGTCCTGCTCAGGGCCTGGATTTTGACCAGTCAGCCAGACCCTTCACTAATGGACAGGGGTACCAATTCGTGGAGTGGAAACCTGAAGTACGTAGATTTTTTCTAAAAGACAAAACGTAAAAGCTATAGCTGACAGATTTTTAGAACTCGGGACTTTTTTTTCTGCAAAATGTTCTCATAAATTTACACACTGATTTGAAATTATCTAAAAAATCAATGGTTTACAAGTTTTGTAGTATAAAATTACCAGAAAAAAAATTACAAAAAAAATATAAGATTCGTACCTGAAGAACGTAGTATAGTAATTTTAAAAAAATTTCGATATATTTTCCACGAAGTAAAGGGAATTTAAAATAATAATAATGTTGATGAATTCGAAAAATTGAAGTCGAAGAAACGTTGATAATTTTTTCAAAACTGAAAATATAATATTCATTATTAAAACATTGAAAGACACAATAAATATTATTGCATATAAAATAGATCACCATTTAAATACTCATATGAAGGAAGAAGTTATAAAAATAATAATTCCTTACATAAGACGATTAGTAGTAACATCATAGTTTTTAATGACAATAACGTACGTGAATACATTTGTGTCAATTAAATACTTATAATTAAACTAATATGTAATAATAATAAGAAATATAATAATTATGTAAAATAATGTATACTACCGCGTTTAAAATTATTTTATTTAATATGGAAAGTACTCGCGTTTAAATTTAAGAAGAACTGGTAAAAGCAAAAAGGATTTATTAAGTTATATCAAAAATAATCATTTTTTTTTTTGTTTGATTACAGGAAACACATCCCGTTGAAAAGGAAGACTTAAAAGATGAAAATTCAAACAATAAGGAAGATAAAGCCAATAATGATAACAAACCTACACAGAGTGAATCCGATGAAAAAGCTTCAAGTGGTGAAAAGAGTGAAGAAACTGATGGAAACGATGAAAAACAGAAGGAAGATAAAGCACCGGAGTCTGATTATGATGAGGTATTATTTTATTAATTTATTACATTTGTAAAAAATATGGTAGGTTACAATATGTGTTAGGTACAACAATATGATCTTAAACTAGAGAGGATTTACATGTCCTACCACATTTTACACACCACGCAAATATTAGTTTTATACAATCATATGCTTATTATTGAAAACTTAATAGTGTACGGCCAACATTATAGTTTATACTACACGAAAATACTCTTATGAAATAGAAGGAAAGGAGGTTGTACGCGAAGTAACTGTAGTAAATCTAGAGAGTAAATTTGGGGGAAGATCCGTCATAAAAATACTATACACTTTTCATGAAACAGAGAATTCCTCAGGGGACTCTTCTGTACATTATAGTTAAAAAAAGAATTGCAATTGATTTTTTCTTCCTTCTTAGTTTTTATTTTTAACTCTCTATGTCTCATGTATCTTCTATCTTTTCTTTGTATCATGTTGTTGTATGTTTTTTGTTAATAAATGTATATTTATGTCTCATTATTAATTTTGTTTACAGGAAGTCTCCAGCCACGACAGAAGAAAGAGAGAAATAGGTGGAGAGGTAATATCACATTTTTATATATAGAACATCACCTTTATCAGCTTATAAGAACATCAATAATTATTAACTAGCCATTCCACGCAGTTTCCCACCCATACCATAATGTTTAAAGTCAATCAATGCAGATGCAACTTTGTTTAAATAATTTTTGAAAGCAATAGTAGATTGAAAACATTACAAAGATATATTCAAAAGCAGCAATGTTTCCTTTATAATATTAGTATAGTTAAGATTCAAAAATTGACAGCAAATTATTATTGTGTTAAGAATTTTTATAACTAATTATCCATATAGAGGTATTTTTCTGTAATTATTGTGTATTTTTAAAGTTATTCTTGAATATTTTAGAATCCCCCATCAGCGCCAACTTTACCGGAGTTCAATATGGATGAACTACCAAGTGACGTACGGAAGATCTATGAAAATTCACCAGTAAGTATGAAAAAAATATATTTTCTGATAATTAAATATAAATATTTTGATTTATTTGCTCCTTCTTTTAATAGTTTTTGGACTAATGCATTTTTTATTATATATATTACTGATAAAGGAATAAGAATAATAACAATTCTTAAACTTACTGTATTCAATCTGTACTTGTCTGCGTTGAGACTGCCTCGTTAGTCGTGGTAGTGGTTGCATCTTTGACTACAGATCTTACAGGGTCTCAGGTTCGAATCTCGGGTGGGGCCAAAAAAAATGTTATTGGGATTTTTCTGCCAAAGAAATCTCAGTAACAGTTGACTCTGGAAGTTGGCGGTGTTGGAACACCCCATCGGGTTATGAGAGTAAAGGAATGGAGAGTGCACCTGTGTTCGCGCGTACACTTGTGCACTATAGTATCTCCTGTGCAGCTAGCTAGTCTCTGTGGAGATTAGCCACCGTGGCCGAAATCGGTCAGGGGATCTACTACAAGATTAAATTATTATGGTTGTTAAAATATAATAAAGTAAACATAATTATTTCAGGATTTTGCGAAATATTTCGGTGGAAGCGAGTCGAGCAATGAGCACTTTACTGAACCAAAAACAAACTCACACGACGACAATAAAAATCAGTTTGTGCATCTAAACGTAAGTAAAATAAATTAAAAAAAATTACCTACGTCATAGGAAAAGATATTTTCTTTTTTTAAATGACTGTCAAAAGCTATGATCAATTCTTACAACTGTATTCACAAGCAACACTATGAGTCCTCATAACGCACAGGAGTCACAAGCAACACTATGAGTCCTCATAACGCACAGGAGTCACAAGCAACACTATGAGTCCTCATAACGCACAGGAGTCCATGAAACTATAGGCATGATACTTGAGTGGCGGTTTGTCACTTGGCGTTTAAATTGCGTGTAAATGGTTTTGAGTTGAAAGACTTCTCATTTGGAATGACTTCTCATTGAGAAATATATTACTTGGCTAAACAAGTAATGTTTGTAAATATTGTTAGTTTAAAGGGTCTTTCTGCTCAACCGTGCTATAATTTCAAAGAATAACAACACTTCCCTAAAATGAAATAATATCGCCTTATGTCTCCTAATAAAAAATTGCGCCTCCATAAATTGTTATTCAATTGTTATATTTCTCGAAAAATGTTTATCCAAATGTAATTTCTTACAGAAAATGCGTACAAAAAAGAATAGTCTACCACAAAATTTCATTTACACAAATGAAGCTCCGAAAAAATCTTATCCAAAGAAGAAGAGTGTTTATATTAACAAAAAACATGAGGCTGACTTTAAAACAAATGAAATATATGATTTTCCAAGTGGAAATGGATTCAAAGGGAAAACTTATGGAATGAATTTGGTTGGAAATCAAGGAACTGTGTGGAATGTGAGTAAAATATTTTTATTTTTTTTTTGAAACTTAGATGTTTAGATGGTTGAATGTTTGTGTGTCAAACACGGTGTTTGATGAAAATTCTATAAAAAATAATTATAAAATCTATAAAAAGAATCCTATAAAAATCATTATAATTAAATGTTTATACAAAATTAATATTCTGATAATATAATTTATTCACAGGATCTAGGGAAAACTCCAGTCGGAAACCAAAATGAACCAAATGTTGCAGAAAATGAAATCAGTAATGATAATGATAAACACTCAAATGAAAATATTATATCTGATCCAGCTACTGATGAAGGAGTGGTATGTATATTATTTTTTATTGTTATACATCTGAATTCGGATATTTCACAATACTAAGCCAAACACGGGTGCGCGAATTGGGATGGAATTTTACACGAAGATAACTTCGATTAACGTCTAAGCTAGGCTAGAACCAAACATATTGTATTTGATAAGAACAATGTTTTAAAGTACGGTAATGAATCATTTTGTTTTGCTATCGCATTCAGAACTGTCTTAATTTGTTAGATATATTTGGATATCAATATTTAATCCAATAAAAGAACGTTTATGAATGTAAAATAAAATATTGAAATATTATGAATATTTTGTTTCATATTCAAAATATTCAAGATGAGACCACCATAGTAATGATAACCTTATAGTAACAAAGTGCATTAAAAATAAATTATTACATTTTTTTTTAATTTTTGTCACTTACGAAAATTAAATATTTCAGATAATACCACCAGCGCCAAAAATATTAGAACAAAGACCTGAAGAATCCGAAGCGCCTTCCACAGATAATATTGTTTTAGTGGAAAAGCCCGCTGAACCTAAATTAATTGCTGTAGAAAATAACAAAGATGCAGTTAATGAAGATACAAAACCGTTTATTAATAAAGCTGAGAAAATAGATGATTCTGATTTTAAACAGAGAGCAATTGATATGTTTGATCATTTGCCGAACACAATAGGAAGGGAAGGGAAGCCGAAAACATATGGAATGAATTTGGTTGGAGATCAAGGCGTTGTGTGGAATGTAAGTAAATATATAACATGTGTAACATTTACGAAAAAATTCAAATAATAATAAATATCAATTATTAACATACTGTAACATTATAATTTAATTTTAAATCAAATTATTTGAATTTCAAATTAAATTAGAAATATCATTTCAAGTTTTTTCTAATGCAATCTAATAGTATTTAAAAGTAGTCGACAAAAGTCATTCACTAAAACAAAATTATTTTTTATTTAGAATTTACCAAAAGAACCCGTTGAACATGAGATTCACGAAGAACCCAAATATGTGGTAAAACCTCGTATAGTTGAAGTTAATAATCATATAGATGATTCAGAAGAAACTGCACAACCTGTTACCGAAATCATCCACGAATTGCAACCCGTTGTAAGTACAATTTAAATTGATATTATTATAAAATGAAATTTTAATTGCAAACGTCATGAGAATAATGATATAGAACATAAGTTTCCCATACACAATATAAGACCTTTTAAAAGCTAAAGAGCTATTCTGCCAGGTAACTATAGTTTAGGTTTAGTTAAATCTACATTTAATTTGATAACAATATACTTATTTTAGGTATTGCAACCAGTAGTTGTGGTTCAAGAGCCAGAACCTGAAGAGACATTGAAAGAAAATTCCATAGAAATTGCTTCAGAACCGTCTTCAGAAGACAGTTATATCGAAGTTACCACAAGTCCATCAGTGCTTGTTCTAGAAGATAACCCACATATTAAACCTCAAGAAGTTGTAACAACAGAAGATAATGAAAATGACAAACCTATGGACAACGATGAATTGAAAAGATCTTTTGAAAACCTCGTTAGCAAAATTCCACCTTTTGAACCTATAACAAAACCGAAGACTGTCAATAAAATTAAATCAAAACCAAAAGTCGTTATTGTAGATAAAGAAAATAAGCAAAAACCTAAGAAAGCTAAATCTGTGATTGATGAAAACGAAATTGAGAAATCTTTTGACGATCTTAATAAAGAGTTTAACGGAGGTGCTCCTGAACCAAGGACTTATGGTATGCGACTTGTAAATGATAATGGATACACTTGGAATGTAAGTATTTCAGATTTATTTCTTTTGATTGACCAACAATGTAAAGAAAAATCAAAACTACATATACAGATCTACAAAAGACAGCTTTGTTTATAACAGATAAGCTTCACGTAATAAATAATTTATAACATTAATAAAATGATATTAAGAAAAGAATTAAATAGTATTACTGTTTATACCAAAATGTATAAAGGTTACATGGCTTACATGTCAAAATAGTACAACTGGCGGCTTATAGATTTAATGCGATCTCTGTCAAACTAGTCAAGAAAAATTTATTGTATGTTATATGTGAATAATATATTTGTTATTCAACATGTTATGTAATGAAATATTATAACTCTTTCTAGGACCTAAATCCACCACAAGATACAGTGGTCCATTATGGTAAGATTCCTGATTCAGGCGATGAGGTAAGTCAATTCCTTAATATTTTGTTAACAATGGTTTTCTAAAATCTTTATTTCAATTTAATTTGAATTTGAATAAATTAGTCGATAAATTATTTATTAGATAAATATTATTTTTTTTATCTTCAGGATAAACATCCTCAGGATTCTTCCGAAAGTACAACGGAACAACCGGAAAAAACTACTGAGAAATCATCTGATACTACAACAGTTGGCGTAAATACAAATGAACCCACCGATTCGACAACAAAACCAACCGAATTAACGAATAATGAAACGACTTCAATAATAAATGATGATGAAACAAAGTCTAGCACAAATAACAAATCAATTGAAACGACGGAAGCAACAACAACAGCGCAACCAACTACAAAAGAACAACCTGAAACTACTACAGAAGTTAATAGCAATAGTAATAAAAATAGTGCTAAAAATGTAGATAACGATACTACTATAACGAATAATACGAATATTGTAAATAATGTAACTACTATTACAAATATAAATAATATAGACACTACGAATACTACTAAGGAAAATAATAATGATTCAAAACAGCCTGACACTAAAGATAATAATAGCAGCGCTACAACAGAAAAACCTGAAACTACTACAGAAATTAATAGTAAAACTAATAAAGATAGTACAAAAAATAGTACTAAAAATGTAGAAAAAAATACTACTATAACGAATAATACGACAATTGTAAATAATGTAACCACTATTAAGAATACAAATAATATAGACAAATCGGATTCTCCTAAGGAAAATAATAATGACTCAAAACAACCTGATACTAAAGATAATAATAATAGCACGGAAAAGCCGACAACAACATCCAACACAGAAAATAATAAAAACTCTAGTAGTCATTCCACTAAAACTATAGAGAAAGTAACAAACATCACTACTATAATAACGAAAATTATTGAGAAACCGAGTCCAAATAACAAAGACGATAAAGAAGCGAAGCCTAAAAGTACTGATGATGAAAAGAGTAAAACAGAGGACAAGAAAAATGAAAGTAAAGACGAAAAAGATAAGGTAACTTATTTAATTGAAAATTTACTTGCACCGGTACATGATTATTAATTTACAATTGATTAGGCGACTTTATAACATTAGGAGATGACTGAGATAGCGCGCTATTCGTATATAGTCCCTAAGCTTGATGTCACCACATTTGTGTAGTGTCCGCTACATTTAGTATTTATTTCTTATTTTTATTTTTGTTGAAGTATTCTCAGTCAGAAAATAACTTAAAAATGTATATTTTAGAAAATAACATAGAAATAAATCTTCGAAATTTCAAATCATACAAAGGGAAAACTTAAAATTTTTGGTCATAACTACAATATATAGTATAACAAGAACTTTATACAAAACCCAATTTAGCGAGACAGGGGCAAACAAAATATTTCACACCAAATAATTGTTTAGTTTGTAACCGATTGTTATGCCTCTATAAAATGTTTCTATACTATTTTTACATACATGTAAAATTTTCAACCACATTTACTTTTTCAGAAACCTGAATCAGACCCCAAGAAAGAACAAGATGATCATGAAATGACAAAAGCTGAACTTGATAAACTATTAAAGAAGGTAATGTTTTTAGTATTTATGTATGTTTGTGTGCCCATGATACCTGTTCGATATGTCTACATTTATATTAAAATGGTATAAATTTCGGAATGATTGGTTTATGTAAGACACATATTTAATTTAACTCAGTATAACAGTATTAATCCTTTTATTTGATTTACAGAAAGAATTTTGGGACTGGATATCTGGATGGACAAGTATATATATGAAAGCATTAACTGAGGTAACGTAAATACATACAACTAAGCTATTGTCCAGCAAAAATATTGTTAGACCATCGTGAAAATCACCATAATAAAGAAAAATAATAATGTTCTCCCTTAGCTACTCAAATGTCACATACACCCTTAATTTTGTTATCATATTCACTCTACATTTTTTCATATATTTTTAAATAGCACATTATTCTTCGTACTATAAATAATTTTGCTTACAGAAAGTGAAAACAATGGTACACGATGAAGTCGAAAATCAATTGAAAGACAAGAAATGCTGCGATAAAAATAGCACAAATATAGAAGCCAAAAAGGATGAAGCCGATAAACCAAATCCAATAGATAAAGCGAAAGATGCAGACAAAAAACCTTCCAAAGACGCAAGTGATTCAAAGAAAAAGCCGACAAATGACAAGCCAAAAGAGAATGTGAAAAGTGACCCAAAGGACAAAAAAGATTCTGATAGTAAGACAGATAAAAATGTTCCCAAAAAAGACTCATCGAAACCTTCTAGTTCAAAAGATGGCTTAGTCGCTGACACGGTTTACGGCAACACAGTTGGAAACGATCACGTCACGAATATATACATTTTCTTCAATGGCAATAACACTAAAGACGGGCAAAAATCAAGTGACAATACACCAAGTAAAGAAAATACAACAGACGATTCTTCAAGTTCTGAGAACCCTACTAAGAATAAAGATGAAACTGAGGATAAACAAGATGATTCAACAACAACAGATGCGCCATCAACTGAATCAACTGATAATGAGAAACCAAACGATAATGACACAACAACATCTCCAACAACAACTACAGAACCAGAAAAGAGCGATAGTACAACTGAATCAAGTAAATCAGAAACTGATAGCACCACATCATCTGATTCTGAGTCGACCACTCAAAAGCAAGATTCGTCTGAAGAAAAGACAACTGAAGCCAGTAAACATACATCCAGTACTGAGAGTACTACACCAGCTGATAAGAAAACTGAATCGACAACTGAAAAGAAAGAAAAAGATTCGTCTGAAAGTACAACAGAGGCACAAAAATCTGAAACCACTCCAGCTGATGAAAAAACAGACTCAACTACTGAAAGTAAAGACAAATCAGAAAGTACAACTGAAGCTAACGAAAAGCCAACTACCACGCCTAAAAGTGAAGCCGAAAAGAAAACGACGACCGAATCTCCAGCTAGTAAAAGTACTGCACCAGATAAAGATGTAAAAACTACTACCGAAGCGAACAAAACTACTACTTCCAATGCAGACACTACAACAGAAGCTAGCAAAACTACTACTTCCAATGCAGACACTACAACAGAAGCCAGCAAAACTACTACTTCCAATGCAGACTCTACAACAGAAGCTGGCAAAACTACTACTTCCAATGCAGACTTTACAACAGAAGCTAGCACAACAACTGAAAGTCAAGACACTACTGTTGCTGCTACAACAGAAAACCCAACTACCACAAATTTTGAAGAAGCTACAACGCCTTCAACGAAAAAAGATTAAGTAGAGGTAAATTAAATAGTCATTTTAAAACTAGTACTAAGTACTAGTTTGCTTGACTTTGTGTGATTAGTATTAAGTTTTGTGAAATATTTAAATGTTAATTTTATAGACTTGTTTATTAGTCTTAGAAATATGTGTGTTATGATAGTGAATAAAGAAATAAATAAACATTACTCTTTTATTTGAATTAAATGTATTATATTTAGAGAGGGTAATTGAAAAAATATTATAAGAATTCGGCTTTTTCATCGTTTGAAGTTGAATTTTGACGAAAGTAACTGCATCATTTGATTTAAAAAAATGTTTTACATAGCCAGGAGTCGAATCATTTATTTTGAACAAAAAAATATTGGAAGGTGAAAAAATCAATAAAACACATTTTAACTTGAACACATTTATTGCTAAATTACTAAATAACAAATTAATTTTATGGCACTTAAATCAAACCAAAAATTCATATAGTAACCTACTATAATCTATATTTGTAAAAATATTTGCTATAAAAATAAATCTAAAAAATAACTTAATTTATAAGTTAAACCTCAGAAATTTAAATTTTTTTTGCATGCATTTATATTTAATGTGGCAGTTTTATAATTATCTTAGAGTATTCTTAATACTACATACAACCTAACAACTTAAAATATTTTATTTTGTGTGAAAATACCGTCTAACAATTTTTTTTTATCTTGTATAAAATTGTGGTTGTTATGTGAACAAAATATAAGCCGGTGCTTAGGATATACATAAATAAACTTTAACACTGGAGAATTATTAAATATCCGAAAAATATACATAAACAATTAATACATTAAACCACGCTAGAAAGTGGATTGCGCATGATTTTTTTCTTAAATTTTGCTTAATTCATTATTCCGGTAAAAAGTGTAGAAATATAAATATTTTTATATTGTTTACATCGGCTGCTACTTAATTCACATATTTTTTCAATACAATAAAATATAAATTGAACATCGTAATGTTCATAAAAGCTGTAAAAATTACGACTAAAATGTAGATATTATGAAATATAATTCTGTAAAGATTTTAATTGGCATATTAAAATTTAATACCTTACAGCGAGTATTATAGGAGGTAGGTAATATGATGAATATAGGAACATTTTTGTACGTTTGTCTGTTTTTAGTCTTGTGAATTACATATTGTTAAAATCCATATTAATTAATACATATATATTTTCTGTATGTGTATCCATAGTATATCGTATATTTTTGAACCAAATAAAATTATATTTTCTGGTATAAATAAAATCTAAAAATTTAAAGTGTAAGGAAACCTTTCTTATCCGTAATTCATATTAATGGTCTCCTTATGTGAATACAAAAATAGTTTATTTAAAAACTATAATATTCTAGTGTAAAAAAAATAAATCTGTTGTGTAATATAAATTACATAGATGCATATTGTTGGACTGAAAATAGTTAAATATTATATAATTTTAATATTTTTTTCTTATTTACCATATTGTATACTTTAGTTGTATATAGAAAGAGTAACTTTTTACAATTTTGTGCAAAATTATTGAATTATTACTGGTATTATATTTTATAAGTGTCTTTTGTGTAAGTATTAAAATATTGTAAATACGCAGTTTACAAAATATTAATAAATTAAATAATATACTCTGTATAAGGCAAGAAAGGTAATGGCCATATATTATAATATAAACATAAATAATACTTATTCTAAATATTCAAACATTTTATTCTGTGATATACACGTATAAAACTTTTAATAAACATATAAAAATATTGCAAAGATCTTCCAAGAAGCATAAGAAAATTTAACCATTTAATATTCATAAATTTTAGAATAATTATACAGAGAGATTTTTTTATACGAGGGACGCATAGTTTATGATCATGCATATCTCATAAAAAATATGTTTAAACAAAAATACTAATAAATTTGACAAAAACAATATACCAACGGGTTTCCCATGAACACTCTGTTTAAAAACATTCCTCTTCTAAAGAATCACTCTGTATAAAGAGCATGTAAAATATATCAATTTTTAATTCGGACAAAATATCAAAAATATTCGTACAATTCTTAATAAATACAAATAAAAGTTCTACCACTGATAAGTATATTATCAGGTATATTTTATATTATCTTATAAAAATATTTTATTAATATAAAAATAACATTAAGCTATATAAAAGCTGTGTTTACTTGTTGACTGTTAATAAATAATATAAGTTGCCTATTTAAAACATATTATCTAAAAATATTTAAAATTGGCAAAAAATTACTTAAAACATTATCCTGCTATTATAATAAATGCAAAAGTTTGTGTGGATGTATGTACGTATGTTTCTTACTCTTTCACGCGAAACTACTGGACCGATTTCAAACATTCTTTCACCAAGAGAAAGCTGCATCTCATTGATATATTATAGGCTTCACATTTATTACATTACTAGTCATGCCCTGCGGTTTAACCCGCGTAATTTTAGTTCCCGTGGGAATTCGGGATCATCAGTTTCATCTAAATACGTCAAGTAGTTTTTTCGTGATAAGTAACAAACACACATACATCCATAATCACAAACGTTTGCATTTATAATATTAGTAGATTGCAAAGCGAGCGAAGTCACAGTAATATGACATTTATTTGATAAAATGAGTTTTTTTTAATATTTTTATTAAGCAAATAAACTTGTGGTTTTTAATAGCACTGCATTTGTAATCAATAAATTTATAAACAACCATAATGATTTAATTAGTTATTTTCAATACATTAATAATTAATGTAGTGTTCATTTTTTAATGCAGTGAAAAAGATTAAAGGTATTTCATATTACAAAAGCTATGAATGCAATTCCACTAGGAATTATCGATACAACATATTATAATTTTAAAACATGACTTTATTTATGTCTCTATATATTTAAGGCCCCTCTACACATCATCAGACGCATTCGAGGACGTCTGTGGATATCTTCCGAGGATGTGAAGACTGGGTAATCTGCCTATCTGTTAACGGCCGATTTCAATTTTCTATCTATCCCTTATTTCGCTTACATCAGACAAATCTATTTATTTGCAGTTACTTTGATTTCAATATCCTAACGACGGATACATTTGCTATGACTTTTGTCTTATCTATTGTCATATAATCTGACATAACAATCTATCCATAATCATCGATACATTATTGAAAATGGCCGTAAGTCGACAGACGTAATATGCCTACTACGGATAGGCAGATAACATCATCTTCAGATCCTCAGATGCGTCTGATGATGTGTACAGGGGGCCTAAGAATTAATATACTTCTATCTTATAATATCATACATTTTATAACGATATAAATAATTTAATGAATGTATCCTTCCAATAAATATTTAATCATTATAAAAATTTGCAATTTACTTTCTGTATAACCCGGTTTTAGATTGGTGTATCAATGTAAACCATTACATTTCAAAATTTTGACATACCATGTCTTTAACATACCATAAAAATAGAGCCGTTTGGAAGTTATGCGCAGACATACAATTCGATTTTTATATAGTTAACCCTTACCACTTATCCCTGTACCTAATTGTCAGTGATCCTCAATTCTGCGAGCTCCTTCTCCTCGTCCACCTCGTCTTCATCATCAGACCCGTGGACGGAAGCTGCTGGGGTTGTGGCTCCTGGAGGACGATACAAAATAAATTAAAATCAATCTCACTTATTCATCAAATCCTTATAAATTTCCTGTTTTTTTTACTACATAAGAAACCTTTTGTTTTGTCTAATACGAATAGTGTATGTATCTAGTAATAATAAATATTTTTTACTTTTTACTTCATACGCGATATCATAATTAAAACCATCAAGATTTGGCCAGATTTATAAAGAGATTTGATTACATTTTAAACAATTAATTATAAATTTGTATTCTATCATCTAGTCACATATACGTGTTCAAGCATACTATTGGTCAGTTCTATTTTATTGTTTTTTCCCTAGACCTAACCAAAATATTAAATCTTCAAATATAAATATCTTCATCATATAGGGACTACAATTATTTTGGAGTCATATGTGCAACTTATAAACTGTGCAATATCACACTAAATAAACCTCAGAAAAACTAACTCAATACTTTCACCAAATTGTGAAAAAAAACTTAGTTCCTTTGCAAACTACTTGGAAAGTGACACTCTGCTTGATGGACAAAAATTCATGTCATGTAACGAAAACTGCTAACTAGTTCCTAATGCAAACTAATTTCAACATAAAAATTAATCTATTGCCCTTACTAATTTCTGCATCTTATTCAATTTTATTATGGCAGAAACTAAACCTGAAATAATTTTTAATCAATTTGTTCCACGACCACCGCATTTATTGGTGCCAGGACATTCTAACTCTTAGACTTTTCGAATCTCACTTCAATATCTTTGGAAATTTCTAGATCAGTCAGTTCAAATGTATCCAACGTCTATACCCCCTTTTCTACGTCCTATTTAATTGTTGCAATAGCTAAATGGACTAATTTATATTAACTCGATTTACCGGCTAAAAGATGGTAAAAAAATTGGGTATAACCCAAAACCTAATTGTATCTAATGCCCTGTGCATAACTACAATACAAACAAGTAACCCAAAATAAGTGATTACTTCTACCAAAACTCCGAACCTATTTCCTCTCCACACAGTCGCTCAGTTTGGCAATCAGTTGATCGATTTGTTCAGCAACCATCGCGTTTATCGGTTCCAGAAAGTTCTCGTCCACTTCCAGCTCTAACGCCTTTTCAAACCTCACTTCAGTATCTTTGGAAATTTCTAGATCAGTCAATTCGAATGTATCCAACGCCTATACCCCCTTTTCTACGTCCTATTTAATTGTTCCAATAGCTTAATGGACTAATTTACCTTAAATCGATTTACCAGCTAAAAGATGGTGAAAAAATTGGGCACAATCAAAAAACTCTATTGTATCGAAAGCCCTGTGCATAATAACTACAATACAAACAAGTAACCCAAAATAAGTGATTCTACCCAAAAATAAATTTCCCTTTCACCCAAAACTCCGAACCTATTTCCTCTCCACACAGTCGCTCAGTTTGGCAATCAGTTGATCGATTTGTTCAGCAACCATCGCATTTATCGGTTCCAGAAAGTTCTCATCCACTTCCAGCTCTAACGCCTTTTCAAACCTCACTTCAATATCTTTGGAAATTTCTAGATCAGTCAATTCGAGTATTTCCAAGGATTTCTGCTTGGTGTCCAATTCAATGCTGGTTTGTATTTCTTCGTCCTTCGTGTCCTTGTGCTGTTCTATCTCCTTGTGGTAAGACGCGGTGAGCCACGATGTTTCGTGTTGCGTTTTCATCACTTTTGATTGTAGAAAATATATGTTTCTTGTGTTTAATTAGGAAATAGATGTCTTTGACATGTGATTTAATTACAATTTGGGAAAATTATCTACTACCTATCATTATGTTAAATTCAATTCGATTTGAACAAAATCAAAGCTAAATTCTATCCAAGGTGAAATGCATCAATTTTATTTGATGAAATTATTATGCATTTATTTATAATATTCATTTAACTTTAAAATTAAAATTCTATTATTTCTAATAGATTTCAATTCAATTTATGACAGCTTAAAACATTTCCGTTAAGAACAAGCATTATTATATGTTATATTACACTTTCACAAATTATCAAAAACTAAAAATTAATTTTTCCAAAAATTGCTAAAAAAATTACATTCATGAATAGGTGAACAGCAATAAATGGGGGAGGGGTCGAACATAAAAAAATCCTATATATTATAAGTCAGTTAAATTCCTCAGTCATCACAGTCCAAAATCCTATCATTTATGAGATAAGTACAAAAAATGCTGAACTAAAATAGATGCTACTCACTGGAATGTGTAGGGCTTGGCGGCTCGGAGATCGGTCTGGGATAGTTGAACCGTTTCCCCAGCTCGATATGCATCCGGTCTACATAGTCCGGATACACTATTTTAAGCGCTTCGGCTCTGGCTTGACGATAGTACTGAAAATGTAAAAAATATAAAAAAAGGCACAAAGCAATTGATATTTTAACTTTTTTAACCTTCCCCATTCAATATTTTTTTAAGTAAAAGACGTTTTAGATCTTTACTTTGAAAAGGTTAGAGAATAAGTTAAAAATATATTATACTAAGCTAATAGGTAAAATATTTGTCTTTTTATGTTTATGTATGTCTATCAGTTGTCTAGTTTCCATAGTACAAACTTTGCTTTGTTTGGGACTAGATGGCGTTGTGTTAAATGTCCAGGAATATTTAATTTTAATTATACTTACAATGCCCAAATTCCTCCAGTCCAGCAAATCGCTCAATCGTTCTGTCCTGTTCCTTTGTATGATACGTTGTCTTCGCGTCAGTCTAGAAATAGCAAGATAAAAATATTAAATAATGGTAATGACCCTTGATTTACTTTCAATAAGAACCATATTTTAATAATAATCATAATAATATCTTTATTCAAGTAAACATTGTACAACAAGGATTTTTGAATAGTCAACCATAAATAATAATACACATAATTACATTACAATTACTAAAAAATAATAATAATGAATAAAATAATTTTATTTGTCGTTTAGTGGAAGGTCCTGTCCATACATTAACATCTTGTAGCTATTCCTCAGTTTTGTAGTATGCCTCCTGTATCAATTTCTTTTTTAAATTATAAACATAATGAGCCACTCACAAAAAATACTTAAAATGGTGTAACATTAAAAATTTGCATTTGCATTCCGAAATTACACGGTTTATTTTTTTTAAAGGGCAATATCGTAATTTTTACAAATTATGTATGCCGGAGGCCTGTATTCCCATCCCATTCCTCTCCTATCCTGTTCTACTTCTCTCCTACTATGAATAATCCTCTCCTTATCCCCTCCCGTTCTTTCAAGCCGACAAGGCGTCGGCGACTCTTTGATGTTGCAGATGTTCATGGGCTGCGGTCAGTCACTTAACATCAGGGGAACCGCATACCCCGCTTGGCTGCTTTTACATAAAAAAATAAATAAAAAAAGACAACATCACTGTTCAAACCCACGTTTCGAACACTATAGAAAGCATTGAATTAAATATTGAACTAATTCAATACCTAAAATGTATTTCCACCAAGAAGTCACACTACAATCTACCAATCATATCAATTACTACAGAAAGCGTGGTAACACAAATGTCGCCTAAAAAACCAAGTAAAAACACATTCATATAAATATTGTCTATTCTATTCTATTCTGTATTATGTATCTATATATAATATCATTTTTATTTATTTTTATGTTTTTATTACACTTTTTTAATATAAGGTTATATATTCTTTAAAAAATGTAATTATCTAGCAAAGTAAGCTAATGCTAACAGATCGAGTGTTAAGGAGCTGGCATCATACAGGCGGGTCACACCCAGCCAAGCGCAGGTGCCACTTCACCTATATCATTGTGCCATCTGCCTGCTTTTATAATTTATGTTTCTGATGAAAATTTTTATTTTTATTTTTTTATTCCACTCTAATAGGTATACTTCACTCACTTGGTAAAGTCGAACATATATTGCGCCAATTGTTGCACGGAGCCCTCTAGCGAGATGTATCTCCTGTCCACTACGTAGATACCGTACGACATTGGATCTGCTATGTGGTCTTGCATGAAGCAACCGAAACCTTTAAAACATATAATAAATTAATTTATTATGACGTAGACGACCCAATTTTTAAAATATAAAAAAATGTATCGAATATTGTGAGAGGGAAAATAGGGGAGGGAGGAATTCCAGAATTGTGAACAACCACAGAAGGTAGGATTAATGATATCTCTTAATTATTTCAGTAAAAAGATGAAATGTAGACGTACCCGAAGAATTTGCTACAATGCTGAGTTAAGATTATATATGAAATTACTTATGAAAGGATAGAAATTAGGATTACCCGATTTTTTTACGACAAAGAGGATAAAAAATAGGATTATCCACCATTTTTCAAGTAATAGCTAAGAATGCCCATAACCATCCAATAAACATGAATATACACACACGTTTCATTAAAAGAGGAAAATACTTTTAAATAAAGTCCCTTCGAGGATTATTTACGAACGGTAGGATTACGATAAAAATTAAGATTACCTGACAAATTAGTAGTGATACTAGGAATGCCCATAACCGTGCACTTGGCTGGATTATATTCCCACGTTTCATTAAAAGAGGAAAAGACTCCTCTGAGGATTATTTATGAAAGGTAGGATTATAATAAAAATTAGGATTACCTGACAAATTAGTAGTAATACTAGGAATGCCCATGACCGTACACTCGGCTGGGGTATACCCCCAGGGTTCGTAATAAGAGGGGAACACTCCCAAATGGCAGCCTCTTACAAACTCCTCGTAATCCAGACCGAATAGTGGATTTGTGGATGTTAGGAACTCCGGGTGGAAGATTACCTGCAAAAAATATCAGTAATTAATTTGTGTACCTTATAGAGTATATTTTTAAGGGAATCGGCGACCCGATTGTCACAGAAGCCACAGCCTATTGCGCCGGAGGATGTGGGTTCGACTCCCACGAGTATAAAATTATGGTGTGATGAACATTGTAATTTTCTACTGTCTGGCTATTCATTTATCTACATACATATATACTATATTATATACATTATATGCACACATTTAGAAAAAATGTATATTGAAGTATGTCTATCAGTTGCCACAGTACAAGTTTTGCTTAGTTTGGGACTAGATGGCGTTGTGTTAAATGTCCGAGAATATTTATATTACATTTGATATATTTATTCATCTGTTATTCTGACGCTATAAGTCATCACCTTCGTAACATTTGTATATAATGTGTAACTGTAGATAATAAAAAAATAAAAATACTTACTTTCACTTTGTCGTGTACTGTGTTGAACAGTTGACATCTACGAATAGAATTCAACACCGGGTCACTCCAGTCATCGACCTGAAACATGAAACAAATAAAAAAACACAAACCCACAATACACTCTATATACAGGATGATGTTTTTATCAAACTCAAATGTATATTCGAAAATTCAAATTCAATTATTTTATTCCCGACTGTGAGAGGTAATTGAAGATACAATCTGTATGTTTAGATGTTTGTGTGTATATTTGTCAATAGCTGAACGGATATAAAAAAATATCAAAACAACATAAGTATTACTTTAATAGTAGATTACTATGATTTTTTAAATCTTTTATTCTACACACCAAACTATATAAAGGCTATATATGTATGTTTACAATATATATTTAGTTTAATATTAAAAACCTTGTAATTATATATAGTTTTATTGTCTCATTGTAAACTTCGCAATACTTGCTTCCCATGCAATATTTATCCTACTCCTAAAGGTTGCCTGGTAGAGATCGCCTAAATCGAAAAGGCCGTTTAGGAATTCCAATTTTAAAATGTTATATCTGGTATTACTCTGTCATTACTGTGCAATAAAAAATTTCTATTATATATGTAAATATTATACTAAATACTTAAATGTTGTTTAATATCCCTCAAATGTTTTAAAATTGTGGTGCTAAATAAAGTGTATTGTATATGTAAAATGAACCATATTATACTAACCACATTATGCGTAGTAACAGGAGGTAGACCATCCCTTTGCAGAGCGTAGATACAACGCTTCAACCGAACTGTGTCATCTTTGTGTAACAAATCCGACGCGTCGGGCAGGTGGCCTCTGAAATATAGATCTTTTTAACCGACTTTCAAAAAAGGAGGTACTCAATTCGACCATTTTTTTTAATGTTACTGAATGTGTCCGCCATTAATGGACGGGTTTGGAAAATTATTTTTGCATTCTAGTGGTGTCTGTGTGGTTTCATAGAAATTTAGTTAGTTTGATCATCCATGTGGAAGATATTCTAGGGACCTCCTCGGAAATCTACAGAATAAGCTCTGCGGTTGAGTTTTAATGATGTATATACCCAACTCTAATTCTTAGACTGAATTGTTACTAGCTCTGATGTGAAGGGTAAGTTTAAAATAGGTTACTTTGCATAAATTAAAAAAAAAGTTTTTTTTACTCTTTATTGTAAGGACGTCAGTTCTCTATTTTTTGGCAAAAAGTTATTTAAATTTGCAATAGCTGTTACACAACCATGTATGCTTTAAAAAAATTAGACGTAAAATATAAATAAGAAATCGAAAAGTTAGAGTTCAATTTTAAAATTTATTTTCGATGCAGAATAACAATTTATTATAGTGTTTTAGTGACTTTTTACACTTATATTAAGTTAACTATGTTTAATGACTATTTTTTATGTTTGTGTTCAAGTAAATTTTATTACTATCTTACCTTAGACATATATCGTACATCCTCTTGCCGATCTGTTGTTGAACATCCTGTATAGTGTCTCTCAGTGCCTTAGTAACGGCATGTCCTCGCAAACTTTCAACGTTGAAGTTATTCGTTTTCGCTGGGAATATCAAAAATGCGACTACCGTCATTTCTGAGCCGGATGACTGAAAATATAATATTTAATATTGAATACTGGCTATCTCAAAATTCTATGTTTCTATTGCTGTTTCTCACATAAGTTCATTTTAAAATTATACATGTGTTTATTTCTTATTTTTTCATTATAACAATAAAAAGTCAAAGTAAAGAATAATACAAATGTCAACTTACAAATAATAATAATTGAGTAACTATCATTGTTTGTATTTATAAAAGAATTGATGATGAAATGATGTTTAGAAAAAAATAGTTTTTAAAATAACTTATTAGAAAATATATCCCCAAAAACGTTTTAATATCAATTTTAATTAATTTTGAGCCCAAACCCAAGTTATATTGTACCTTTAATGTGTTTCTTATGCATAGAATGGGAGTATTAAAAAAATACATACCTTTAGATAATGATTCAACCTCGCTAACGCTTCAACGAATATGTCTGCCCCCTTGTTACCAAACTCATACCGACCCGCGATGAAGAAGTATAGAGTTTTGTCTAGATCGAAGTTGAAATGCCTGAAAGTATTTTATTTATAATTATTTTTTGAACAACAGAAGGCTTTACTGCAGGAGCGATTTCTTCCAACCTAGGGCATGGCAAAATTATAGTCACAGACTAGAAACCCTTTGAAAATTTTCTGGTAATGTTGGATTTAAAAGTACCCTACTATGTAACAATACTTAATTGGGGTGTTAAAAAATTTAATATATAACAATTTCTCATTGCCCACATTTTATTATTTTCAAACAGATAGCATAATCTCTTTTTTTAAATGAAAGTTCTGTTTCTTATAATTTGATTTTAATTACACTTATCATCTAAATAATAATAATAGTTAATTCCTTGTGAGTATGAAAATTTTCAAAATTGCCTGAGAAAAATAAATTTTATCAATTTGAATACATCCCATGTGGTGACGGATTAGAATGCATGTGTCGCCACCCCATTTCTATCCGTGGGTGTCTAACAGGCGACAGAGAGTAATTCTGTTGCATAACATCTTCAGCAATAAAAGAGTGGGAGCCGAGCATTGCACGATTAAGTAAGGGTAAGTACCACCCCGCAGCAGGAGATCGGCGTGAAGCAGTATTGTACTGTGTGTCGTACGGTCAGTGGGGGCCCGGAGGTCTATATTCCCATCCCATTCCTCTCCTATCCTGTTCTACTCCTTATCCCAACTTTCCTACATTAATCCTGTCCTAATCCCCTCCCTTCCTTCAAGTCGGTGCGGCACTTCGACACTTTGATGTTGTACATGTCCATGGGCTGCGGTCAGTCACTTAACATCAGGTGAACCGCATGCCCCGCTCGCCTGCTGTGGCATTAAAGTTTTAGGTTTAGTAATAAATACTAATAGTTATATTATAAAACTGTATATATGTTAGTCTGTAAAATATGTATTGTTTATGATATATAATATGGGTCCGTACAAATTTTGTCTGTTACCTGAAATAAATAAATAATAATAATAAAAAAAAATTGGCAAAAGAAGAAATCTTTTGACTATACTGACATGGAATCACTTATCTTTCCCTATAACATATAAGTAAACCTATCGATCATATCACACTCATACACACACACTCACACACCACACAATTAATTAATTTGCCCTGTTCTTAATGTAATAAATAAATATAATATATATCTAAATTAAAAATTTAATGTAGACGTAATATAAGTAAATCTATTAATAAATAATATCTATGTAATTCATTGTAATAAATAATCATATAATTGAATGGCTATTTTTGTGCATATTTTTTTGTAAAACGCAGGCCCCTGAAATACAGCTAATGCTACATTAATAATAATAATAATAGCTCCCCTGACCGATTTCGGCTATGGTGGCCAATCTCGACAGAGACTAGCCAGTTGCGCAGGAGATATTAAAGTGTAAAAGTGTACACGCGAACACAGGTGCACTCTCTTTTCCTTTTACTCTCATAACCCGATGGGGGCAGACCGACTCGACCGGAGAGAGATCAGACGTAGGACCGACACGACACGTGCTCTCCGGTACGGGGGTGTTCCAACACCACCAACCTCCAGACTCAGGGCTGTTACTATGATGTCTTTGTCAGAAAAATCCTAATAACATTTTTTTTGGGCCCCACCCGGGAATCGAACCCGGGACCCCTCGATCTCTAGTCAAAGATGCAACCACTACACCAACGAGGCAGTCGATGGTACATTAGGCGCCTGGGTTAAATATACATTGTTATTATTCTATTTGGTGACAATAAATGAATTTGAATCACTCACCCATAGAAGTGCCCCCTCGCGAATTCGTTGATCTTCTCCTTGGCCAGCGCGTGCAGATTCTGGAACTCGTGAAGGGCAGAGAACTTCTTCACGTTCAAGCCGTTCGGGGTTATGAAGTCCGGCTTCCTTCTGAGCAGGTGTTCCGCTTCGAATCCTGTGAATTATTACATTTTATATTACAACTTTATAGACTTCATTGTAATAAATCCAAATAAGCATGTATTTAATTTAATTATTTCTATTATTAATTATCATTAATATTGTATTAAATTATTGTTACTACCAACAATATGTTTGAACAACGGAAGGATTTTGCTACCCACAACACCCTAGGATACCCTCCTAAGGTGCAAGCGATTGTATACAAGTGTGAAATGTAATATTTGAATTGAAAATTATTTTTATTATTATATATGTTTTCCCCGTTCCCGTGGGATTTGATCAAAATCCTTTATTAGCGGAGGCCTACGTCATAACATCTACCTGCAGCCAAATTTCAGCCCGATCCGTCCAGCGTGCGGGCAGTGCGTTGATACATCACTATATCAGTCAGTCAGTCATTCCTTCACTATGTCCATCACTATGTCAGTCAGTCAGTCAGTCAGTCAGTCAGTTACCTTTGAGTTTTATATATATAGAGAAACTGGTGATTGAGTCGTCTCATTAATAAAGAAATGTCTTCATTAACTTCTATTAAAAAATATTTCATTGTTAAGCCTTAAACTTAAGATTGCTTTATGTTATATTTTTTTAAATATAAACACTGTAAACATTATACAAAACCATAATATAAAGAGAAAAATTTTGGTTGTTTGTTTGTAATGAATAGGCTCAAAAACTAGACCGGTTTTAAAAATTCTTTCACCATTTGAAAGCTAAAGTAAAATTTTCTAACTACAGTATTAAGAGTACATCCGAAGGGAAATGTCAAGTTGTATTAAAAAGTTTCACCCTGTATATCGCATATATTAACAATAAATTATTATAAATAATACTAAATTTCAATATTACCTGTAATATCGGAAACGGTAGTAAAAGTGTGGGTCATATGGGCAGCCGCGCGCTCCATGCAATAGCGGTGGTATATCTGTCTCTTTCCCGCCTCCTCGTCCACCGAGAACTAGAGCGAGACAGCGATATTTTAGATTTTCTTTTTATTTTTTTATGATATGCAAACAATAATTTAAACATAATGATTATATTGAATTGAATGCAATAAAATAAAAATCAGAGAAATATAAAACAGTACAAATGACAATACAAACCATATATTTTGTAAAATTAATATTTTTTATTGGTCAATTTCAAAATCTTGATTTTTGTCCTTGAAAATACTACAATGATATAATCTTGTAACGTTATTAAATTTTGCAATTATTGACAAAAACGGCAAAACATGTGAAACTGATCTATGTGATTTGTATTAACACTCTGTAAACCATGTTTTGTGCAAAAATATGATGAATAAATGAATAAATGAAAAAGATACTGTGGACGTATTAAATTTTATCATCACCCCATATATATTTAAAATACATTTTAAATATTAACCTCACCTTATCCAAATTATTGTAAAAGTCAGTGTTGCCAGCACACAGATATCTGCCCAGTAGCGTAGCGTGTGTTGTGAATACTGTTGCCACATCCACGTGTCTCACTCTGCGTGAAGTGGAGAGAAAAAGTTATAATGCGTAAATAATAAATAGAATTATATTTTTAATTATATGTCCTATTTAGTGAAAAACACATTTTTGCATTTCAAAATCCACTATATTATTATATAATACACTATATAGTTTAGTGCAATTTGAAAAGTAAAAAATGTGTTTTTGTCTAAATGAAATGTTGTACAATTCCATCAAGAAGCAATAATAATAAGTATATAGAATTATAATTATTATAGAAACGTTCTTTTAGAGTTTTTATCTAATTAAGCAACAGACGCTCTTTTGTTAGTACCACACTTAAAAACTATGTTAATACCCAAAAATCTTTTTTTTAATAAATTTACAATATATAAAAATTATAGATTTTATATAGCATCACAGCATCCTTTCTTGTTTGTTGCAAAAGGTTTCACATTTGACGCCATTCTACAATAACAAGAAACAAACAAGTGTGGCACTTGAGAGTTGAAATGTGTGACCAGACTATTTTTGTACCATGTATCATAAAGTAATTCCTCTATACTGTGGAGGATGGAATTACTCCTCCAACGAGGCGGGAGGATCCTCGAGCAGTCCGAACCACAGGACGAGGATTGTTGTTTGGAAGTGGTATATGTACTTAGCTGCGAAAACATTTCAACATCGCGATTGAGGATTTGTGACGTCACGTGACGCCACAATACATTTAAATTTTCTTATAAATACAACAATAAATCAACGATACTTTAATTATTGATAACTATATGTTACCTGAGCACAATTAACCCAATGCCCGCTTGCCATTCGTGAAAATGTGCGACCACACGAGGCGGGGTGTCACTGTAGTTCTCAGCTGCTTTGCGGAACTGAAACAATACAATGTTCACTAATATTGTAAGGAGAAAAACTTTATTTATATTATTGAATTTCTATGATTAAATTTATAACAAAATTTTAATGCAAAATTAATCTGTATAATATTTACGTAATATCTTTACTTCTGTAGTCTAGCAACACTACCCATAGATTATTTTAGACATATTGCTATAAAAGAGTGCGTAACCATACAATCCTTCTTACTCAACTGCATACTACATAGGATACGGACTTATACCTTCCAGGTAATATAGTTTTGGATTAATATATTTATTATATCTTGAAATCCAAGTGACCTCTTTTATTAATTCCGCCCTAACCTTTTCTATATGTATAATTAACTTAGACTTTACTTGCGTTGGTGCTTTTACATTTCAAAGAAACGAAGCTATTCATTTTATATTCAACAAGCTTTTGCGCCCGGCTCCGTTCTCGTGGGATACTATTATATAGAGATAAGGCAGAATTCCAATGGTAAAAATTCTAATCGGTCCAGTAGGTTCGGATCCTATTCAATTCAAGCAAACAAAAAATCAAATCTTTCCTCTTTATAATAATAGTATACATATGTTTGTTTGTATTGGTAAGGCTCCGACACTACTGGACAGATTTGGATGAAATTTTGTACAGAGATTCTTTGAAACCTAAGATAGTTTTTATCCCGAAAATCCTACAAAAACGGGATATATACGCGTGTAAAACCGAAAAGCTCCGATAGTATCCTATACATAAAAATAGATTGGTACAGAAGTCAAACTCTAAAGTCTAAACCATTACCAAAAGGAATCACTGAAAATCAGCGTTATTACCGCTGTTTCAACATATACTGAGTGGATTTCCCTTTTGGGTTTCACTGCTTACATGTCGTTTGCATTGAAACTTTATTCTCTTTTTACGAAAACAACATCCTATTCTATTTTTTGTATTTTTTTTAATATATACCATATAAATATTTACTTAACTTATCTATACTAATATTATAAAGAGGAAATCTTTGTATTTTTGTATGTTTGTATTGAATAGGCTAAAAAATTACTGGACCGATTTCAAAATTTCTTTTACCATTACTTAGAGGGATTCTTCCGAATCCGTATAGGCTATATTTTATATGATATATTCATAACATTGTGCTACGGGAGCGAAGCCGCGCGGATCAGCTAGTATCTCATAATTTACATCACAGAAACCACGCAGGTTTGTACAGATGCAAAGGAATAGACTATTAACGTTAAAAATGCCAAAAAAGGAAATTAACTTAATCAACTCTTATGTATCTATACTAATATTATAAAGCTGAAGAGTTTGTTTGTTTGAACGCGCTAATCTCAGAAACTACTGGTCCGATTCGAAAAAAATTTTTAGTGTTAGATAGCCCATTTATCGAGGAAGGCTATAGGCTATATATCATCCCGATATTCCCACGGGAGCGAAGCCCTGGGGCGCAGCTAGTGACTAATAAAAAAATAAACAAATATAATAATCTTATTATCACTCACTTCAGTAATAAACTGGGCGACCATGAAGCCTAGTATGACAGCGTCGTTGGCCTCGACGTCGAGATGCGGGATGCCGATCGAGGTGGTGTCCCAGAGCTCCTGCTTGTAGCTGTCCATCTGCCACGCCGCTGAGCCGATGTCGAAGAGGATTATTTGGGGATTCCCGTCTACTAACCACGTGCCGGTGTGCAGCTGAAATATATACATTTATGAATAAATAAATAAATAAATAAAATCTTTATACTTGAACATTTCATTAATTGTTCAACTTTTCACACATAAAAGAAAACAGATATGTCCTTTTAAAGTCATCCTAGGTTACTACTACATTGGCAATGGTTTCCTGTATATTACTAACTAGCGACCCGCCCCGGCTTCGCACGGGTGCAATGCTGATAAAAACCTTCCTCATGAGTTACTCTATCTATTAAAAAAAACCGCATCAAAATCCGTTGCGTAGTTTTAAAGATTTGAGCGTTCATAGGGACATACAACATGACACATGACAGAAAAAGCGACTTTGTTTTATACTATGTAGTGATGATTACCGCTACATGATTCATAGAACAATCCAATAGATTAAAGTTTAAAATCATAAATAAAATTAGAATAAAGATTTGAATGAGGTTAAAAATTTAAATTAATATTAATTCACACCTGCATAAAATTGTAAATGACAATAATATTTGATGATAAATTAATACAATTATTATTATTAAACAGATACAATTGATTAATACATAGATTAAAGTTAAAATTTATTTTTAAAGGCAAAAAGAATACAATTATATTATGTAATTCAAAAGGAACCACTAAACATCAGTATTGGAACCGCTGATACCGCTATACTGAATGGATTTCCTTATTGGGTTTTACTGCGTACATATCGTTTGAATAAAAACATTTATTATTTTTTAACGAAATTTCATACTATAAGAAAATGTATGTGTATTAATAGATATTATGAATTGTATTTAGTGTTAGTTGTTTAAACGTAAATAAACGGTTTATTATTATTATTATTAATTTTTATATTCATAAAATGGAAAATTAACAGTAGATAGTAGAGAATTATTATGTGATGAACAATCTATTAATATTCCACTGTCTGTCATTTTATTATTATTAATGGGGGGACGGCGCGTACGCAGTCCCCACTACCAAAAATAACGCGTCCGAGTTATCCGCATTAGGGATAATCGCAGAGGTCAGCCCCGCCGCGGTGCAATGGCGGGGCCTCGCTCTGGGGGAACCGCCTTGCTGATCACGGTGTCCCCTACGCCAGGTAAGTATGAGTTCGCTGCACTCGCGCTGCGTACTGATTGTGAAGGAAAACATTCTAATAGCGCGATGTAGACAGGCCGGTTTTAAAGGAGGTGCCATCTAGTGGTAAGATTTAGAAATGAAAACGATTCAACTTTGCTACAAACTTCTGCGTGTGAAATGCAGATGGCGCTTTACACAAGTAATAGCGACACAATCTTAGTTCATTTATTACTTGGAACCTTTAAACTAAGCATGAGTATTAATTTCCATACACAATTAACGGGTTCGATTCTGACTGAGTATATAAATTTTACAAAAATCCAATATTACAGTTTTTATTACTTTAGTAAATCCTAAAGCTCTGAAAGCTTCTTTCTTCATAAATTCAAACTGCTTTTTTCGTATTTGTTGTCGTATGTCGTATGGTGTGTATGTTAATTTTCATTCTAAGTGTAAGACACAGTTATAAAAAGGATTTCATTTATAAATAGAACTTAAAAATTTAATTGATTTTAGTGGCTCGCTCCGAGCTAGACCTCGCGTCATAATGATCTTGATTTCATTGATACCACACTCTACTATAATCTTATGATATTGCTTATTTCACCCCCCCTATCTTCGTTATCTATTGAGTTCTATCTGTTGAGTTTATTTTTATCTTACCTTATACCCCTTGCTTCTCATAGCATTCACAGCTGCCGTGAGGGGGGAATTAGGGGGGAAATCCGCTTCCTCCACCTCTTGTCTTGCACATGACTCTTTGTATGGTCCTGAAGATAATTTATATACGTATAAGTTTTATGTATATATTTATTAACAACGTACTTAATTTATTTAAAAAAAAAACTTTTTTAGTGTTAGTCTTGAGTTGAGAATGAAGACATTTTAGATTAATTAATAATTGATGATGATGGATGCTTTAATTTCAATATCAAAGTGGTCATGGGCTGCAGTCAGTCACTTAACATCAGGTGATCTGCATGCAAAAGAATATAGTAAAATATATTTTTATTTTTAGAACTAAAAATATAAAAAACTTATTTTATTTTTTTTTCATTTTTAATGTGTGTGTGTTACTGTATGGTTTTTGTTTCTTTTGTGATGTAAATGATTTTTTCATTTATTTAAAAAAATAAAGAAAAATCATACATACCTAAGAGACAGTAGTTATCCCCCATCTCCTCGGTGGAAACGTACGCTTTCGATCTGATGACCGTGTATATTCCACCCACTGAAAAATAGAATAAAAGAATCAATAAAATATTGCTTTTATTCTTCAAAATAAACTAAAAAATATGTAGGACGACTTTGCTTACAATGAACTTAAAATAAACAATAAAAGGTATATTCTTAAAGATAATTGAAACGTTAAATACACCTATTTTATAAATACATAAATAAATATAATTATATTAGTAGTGAAAAATATTTCTAGTTTAGTCACACCAAAATGTGTTAGATGACTCATCACTTATTGAGTAAAAAGATGTATCTTTTTACTTAATACAACAGATACTTTTTTATTAATAAACATATAAAAACAAATACATATGGCCATTAAATTCCAATTTTATTCAAATTAACATTAATTTTGCCTAAAAAATAAATATTCCTGGACTTAACAAAACGCCATCTAGTCCTAAACTAAGCAAAGCTTGTACCATGAAAACAAACATGAACATACTATTATTTTGTAAATGCATACATACTATAGATAAATTAACACCCAGACTGTAGAAAATTACAATATTCATCACATCATAATTTTCTACTCGTGGGGATCGAACCCACACCCTCCATCGCAATAGACCACTAAATCCACTACGCCAATCGGTTCGTTAAAAATGTTTATTTTCTTCCCAATTCAATCTTTTAACTATATAAAGTCATTTAAGAAACCCCTTATAAAAGTGTATAATCTAATTTTCTTATAGTATAACCCAATAACCATCTGATAAACACTGTAAGCTAGCTCTCTGGGGAACAATGAACTATTGTGCTAGCTCATACCTGGAACCGAACGGGACTAACCTGTTTTAGGTCTAGTCTAGTACTATACAAATGTAGGCTTGTTGGACAAACCTCAGTTCGGTAGACTATTTGAATTTGAAAGATTGGATTCTGCATTTTATAGCTTAGTAATAGATATATTATCGGGACTACATCTGTGAGAAACATAGATTAATGCTTAACAATTTTTTTAAATTATAAAAATAAAAAAATAATGAAAAACATAACAAAATTATATGTTGCAAAATCTTGTTAAATTGTAAATAGATAAAGGCACCGGCTTTGTATAGATTTGAACATAAATATAATAAAAGTTATTTTCTAATTTTAAAGTGAGGAATTATTTATTTTTATTAATTATTAATTTATTAATTAATTTTTTGGCAAAACGTTATTATTTTTTCCTTTTTAGTTATCTGTGAAGGGTAATCACATCGTCTAGTCACAATTCAGTTGGTATATACATCATTAAACCTTAACCGCAGAGCTTATTCTGTTGCTTTCGAGGAGTTCCCTGGAATATCTTCCACATGGATGATTACACTTGAACCAAATTTCTATGGGACCACACTGACACTACTCTTTTGAATGCAAAAAGAATGAAATCGGTCCATAAACGCTGGAGATATTCTCGCTAAAAGTACGGTCGAATTGACAACCTCCTTTTTTGAAAGTCGGTTAATTTTTTAAGAGCAATAATACCTTTATTAGCAGCCTCCCAGGCGGTCTCAAATGTCCACCTGTTCTCATCATTCGCGGCTTGACCTCTGTCCATATAGGACAGCAGGTCATGTGTCGACTCTGACCGGTAGAAGCGGCGGGAAGATCTGTCGCGGGACATTGTCTGAAAATAATTTATTTATTTATCACATATTATATCATTTATCATTACAGGATGTCATAATTCGATAAATGATTTTAATGCTAATAAAAAAGAAAGACTAATCAATACATCACTACTATTATAAAGGCGAAAGTTTGTAAGTATGGATGTATGGATGTATGGATGTATGGATGTATGGATGTATGGATGTATGGATGTATGGATGTATGGATGTATGGATGTATGGATGTATGGATGTTTGTTACTCTTTCACGCAAAAACTACTGAACCGATTGTGATGAAACTTGGTATACATATAGATTAGGGTTCAGAGTAACATATAGGCTTCTTTTAATCCCGGAGTTGCCATTTAATCAGAAGTTACGCGGGTGAAACCGCGGGGTACAGCTAGTATAAAATAATGCTTTATCCGTGAATTCAACCTGAGTGCAACAAAATAGATCGGCTTCTAAAGCTACATGATTTAAAGTGCGTAGTGTACGCGTCAGCGGCGCCTCTCGTAATAAGTTGGTGCGCGCGTGCGGCACCACCAACAACTGTGGCCGACGTCGCCGCCACACGTATCTATCGGGGACGTAAATGCCCACTTTACCCAGAATATCCGCATTAAGCACTCTCCCTCTAATAATCCTGAATATGTAGGAGGCTAAGGCGAGGTCCCGTCTGACTCTCAGCTCATTATATCCCACCATACCCAAAACAAACAAGGGATATATTAGCGGATAAAAAGGATAGACTCCATATAACCTTAAATAGAGATATCGGGCAAACCTGTTCTGAATGTGCTCCAGCATTAAATTATATTTTATATATTTTATATATGATAATCTTATATATAAAAATGAATCGCAAAATGTGTTGGTAAGCGCATAACTCAACAACGACTGGGCCAATTTGGACAATTCTTTTTTTAAACGTTCGTTGAAGTTCAAGCATGGTTTTTACGGCGGGAAAAATTCGAATTGCCGGGACCACGCGAGCGAAGCCGCGCTCGGAAAGCTAGTTTAATATAAATTTGTCAGTTATAGTAAACATTAGTTGTTTTTAAAACTAATGTTCAAATTCAGAATTGGTTTTTGAGGTTGGCTTGAATATGTGTCCCTTTCTCCCTCCATCGATGAATGTAAGGTTCATTAAATACTTATTAAATTAATTATTATTAGAGATGCGCTCTATTTTTATAGGGTATTCGGTATTTTTTCCACTATTCGTATTCGGCCAAATATCTTCGGTTGGAGTATTTCTATTTTCTTAAACTATTGTAATAAAATAATAATAATTTGATAAGGTGTGATCACAAACATGAATATGAAGATGAACATTTATTATGTGATAGACGAAACTAGACTGACAAGACAAGCTCTAACAAAATAAGCCTAAAGTTAATTAAATTATAATAAATTGAGCATATTTTCCTCCTATTATACAAAAAATAAAAACATGGATGTATTCTATGGATTTTTATACATTAGAAGACAATTACAATGTTCATCACATCATAATTGTCTACTAGTGGTGATCGAACCCACACCCTCCGGCGTAATAAACCATTGCTGTATCCACTGCGCATCGAGTAGTCAATATACTTCGTTTATCATTATCTACGTTTCGTCGCGGGTAAAAATAGTTCAACAACAATGTCTACACGTGTTAATCTTTACATAACATACGTCATACAAATGACAAAACTGTGAAACTGCAAATATATTTGGCGGTAATCCAATACGACTCATCGAACATTATTATGTTGATTTACGAAAATGTATTACGCAACGTTGTTTTGCCGAGTTATTTTCGATAACGCGCTATATAAATAAATAAATCGATTAAAGGTTAGTTTTTTGTCCGAAATTTGAAACGAATATTTCGGAATTCGGTTAACGGCCATTTTCAATAATGTAATAATGATTACAGATAGATTTTTATGTCAGATTATATGATAATAGATATACAAAAGTCATAGCAAATGTATCCGTTCGTTAGGATATTGAAATCAAAGTAAGTACAAATAGAAAGATTTGTCTGACTTTAACTAATCAAGAGATAGATAGAATAATGAAAACAGTCGTAAATCAGGATTTGGCGCATCAATATTAAAATCAATACGGAAAACTCGCGTTAAAATAAACACTAGAAAATGTGTTAATGTTTTTTAATCATTATTCAATGAACTATGATATAGTGTAGTTGGTAACTTATGTCTACGGCTATAGACCGATAAAAGCTACTCTAAAATAAAATTAAATAAAAATACTTTTATTGCCATTAACAAGGTTTTTCACAATTAAAGAATAGAAAATTAAAAATAATAATAATAATAGGCTATCATAGGCTTTCGTTAATTTAGTTAAGTTAATGTTTTTGTTACATAATTCACTTTTACCTAATGTCAACGGCACTGGTGTACCGTAAAACTCGAATGAGTTTATGTTTTCACCAGTTGTAAACAATTGTATACTTTTTCTGTGTAATAAATTATTAATTAAAAAAAAATAATAATAAACATTTAGGGCAAGACTTCGCTTGTTTTATCTGTTGCTGCTGTTGCTGTTTTTCAGTCCCCTCTAGAAGTAAAAACTGAAAGAAGAAGAAGAAAGAGAAACATAGAATTGAAACAGAAAGATAAACAAGACATAAACATGATTAAGTATTGAATTATCATTTCCACCAAGAAGTCACAATACAATCTATCAATTATATACACATGATTCTATCACTTAGTCTATGTTTATACGTAATTTCATCAAAATCCGTTGAGCCATAATTAATAGACATACATATGCAAACTTTCCCTTATATAATAATTGAAGGAAGTAGGATAGACAACTTCGTTGAACTATTCCCTACGATATATACAGACGAAGTCTTGAACGGAAGCTATTAAATTTATACATTACGAACTCTATTAATAAATAAGTGTACGTGCTTGAATCATTGTAGTAAATTGTAGATGCATTGAAGAAGGCAGTTCGCTATGTCTATTGTATATACTACGGCAGAGGTTCCCAAAAAAACTCTGTAAATCCTTGGTATAGACGATCCTTTCTAAAGGAATCCCTGGTTGGTCTAGTGGTTGCATGTTTGATTGCACCCACGCTGCGGGTGTCGCCGTGAAATGTTTCCAGTTTTAACCAACCTCACAAAAACACGGAGGTTATCAATTCGGTGCGTTCAACAGGAGCTCACCTTGAATTCCTACCGTAAGAACTCTTAATCTACACTAATAGTATAAAGACAAAAACTTTTTTTGTTTGTTTGTAATGAATAGGGTCAAAACTACTGGACCCTTTTTAAAAATTCTGTCACCATTCGAAAGCTACATTATCCACAAATAACATTGGCTATATAACATTATACTACGGGAACGAAGTCGCGCGGAACAGCTAATATACAATCTATACTAATATTATAAAGAGGCAAGATTTATTTGCTTATTAGTTTGTATTGAATAGGCTCCGAAACTACACAACCGATTTGGATGAAATTTTGTACAAAGCTACTTTGAAATCCCAGAAATGACATAGGATAGTTTTTAACCCGACAATCCTCCAGGCACGAGAGACATACACAGGTGAAACTTCGGAGCTCAGCTAGTATAGAATATTTTTCAATACTTCCCCTAACATACACCACCACAAGACACGGAACCATCCACACAGCACCACGTGACCCAACCACGATATCACAGAAGGCCCTGACTTTGATACGCGATTATCAACTCGGTTTATCTAAACATTTATTTAATAACGTGTTATTGTTAACATTAGCACATTTTTATTTTCCCACATAGACGATAAGGCAAGATAAATTATAAGTTTTAATATTTCTGGACAGCATTGTATAAAGCGAAGAGTTTCTTTGAACGCGCTAATCTCAGAAACTAATGGTCCAATTTAAAAAATAAATGTTTATGTTTGATAGTCCGTTAACGAGAATTTGGTAGAGCTAAATTATAATAAGTATTTTAAAACTTAAGTAGAGTTTCTCGTTGAATCTTAATCCTTCGCAAATCAGTAAATCCCTTAGCGTATTCATGAATTTTTAATTAGTTATAAAATATTTTTAAATATATCTGATAGTAGTTGTACATATAAGAAGTGCTGATTAATTCGAGTAGTGCTAGCATTTAGGTCAGTGACCTTATAAGTAGTAAAAAAAAAATAAAGATGGGACACAAAGAAAAATAAGACACATGAGTCTATTGTGATTCAATTGTGACTAAAATTTTGAAAAAATTTCTGATGCTATGTCACCCTTAACATCTATTATTTCAATGACATCAGTTCATATAATAATATTTTCATCACATCATGTCAACTATTTTATAATGACCACAACATAGATAAGATATGCTATCCACACTATAGTAACATCTACGAGCCCTTATCTTGTAAACTTTATATGCCTAATACCTATAAGGGGTAATCTATAAGTAATAAACCACCATTTAGTTGTATAAAACAAATATCTGATTGCATGGTGGCACCCGTAGCATAATGTTATATAGCCTTTGTTCATCAGAGATAATGTAGGATTTCAAATATTACAACTACCCTGATACTTCAATGAGTAAATAATTTAAATGTTGTATTCTGGTTCACTACCTGATGATGAATACTCTAAACCGGTTGTAATAAGTGGTGTAAAAAGTCTTTAATTCAATACTTAAAATGCATTTCAACCAAGAAGTTACAATACAATCTATCAATTATACCCTGATACTTATAGGCTTACAGGCACAATCAGGGTAAAAGTGAGCACTTTACAAAGTTAAATAATTACCATCATCCATTCAATAGCATTGTTATGTCCTTATAATTTTTTGTCTTAGACAAAAATAAATAATGTATAGATATGTTATTCCCATACAAGACTACTGTAAAAAAATAATATCAATTGGTCTTAAGTAACTTTATATCACAAATTTTTGACTTAAGTTATTTCCTTATATTAACTCTACACTAAGACTAGTTAAAAAAAGAACAATATTTGAACTATTTACAAATATTTACTGTTTACTTTTTTATGGTAATTAAAAGATTCCTTTTGAAAATATGATTTTGTTTTTCTTAATTTATAAATTAACTTTCGTTATGATGCAACAAATAGACAGATTTGCAAGATGACATTTTTGTTTAATAAATATTTATGCATAATATAAACATAGTTCTATGCGTATGCAAGAGAAAACCAGGTTAAAATAAAATATTAAGTATTATGATGTTTATCAGATATACTTATAATAGCTGAGCTCCACAGTTTCACCGGTGTATATATCCCTTTCCCGTAGGATTTTCAGGATAAAAACTATCCTATGTGATTCCTGGGGTTTCAAATAATTTCTGAGCCTTTATTACTCAGTAAAAATGCAACTTTCTAATGGTTAAAGAATTTTTGAAATTGACCCAGGAGTTTTTGTATAAAAATATTACAAATATACAAAAAAAATAGATAATTCCTCTTTATAATAATAGTATAGAAATATAGATGAAAAAATATTCATAGGTGTATCAATGTTTGATTGGTTGTACAAAACTATATTCCCATGTCTCATTTTTTTTTTAATGAAGCATTGGATGACTTTTATAATATTATTTATACTTGATAGATTGTATTGTTACTTCTTGATGGAAATGTATTTTATGTATTAAACTAGCTGATCCGCGCGGCTTCGCTCCCGTAGCATAATGTTATAATTTTCCCCGTTTTTTCACATTTTCCATTATTTCTTCGCTCCTAATAGTTGCAGCGTGATGTTATATAGCCTAAAGCCTTCCTCGATAAATGGTCTAATCAACACAAAAAGAATTTTTCAATTCGAACCAGTAGTTTCTGAGATTAGTGCGTTCAAACAAACAAACAAACAAACTCTTCAGCTTTATAATATTAGTATAGATTAAAAGCGTTTTTGTTAGTAAACTTATTTATTTACAGTACCCTTGATGATGAATTTTCGAAACCGATAGTTGAAATAGTGTTAAAAAAGTCTTCAATTCAATATTTAATTTATTTAATTTTATTATATTTAGGTCATAATTAAACTTTCCTACCGTAATATAACACCATAAATCTATATGTTTATTTTTAAAAATAAATAATAAACCAATTTCAAGTCATAAACATGCAAATTTAAATTTCAAAAGTACAAAATACCTAAAAGATTATTTTTAAATACTTTAAATTTAAAACGCCGCTTACGCCGGCTACATAAAATTATTTTTCTTCCATACGCATACGATCTGAATGAATTAACTAAGAATCAAATAAACAGCGGCATACATTAACGAGCACCTCTAAGTCA